>PVKP010010930.1:0-63145 GCA_004027715.1 Plecturocebus donacophilus
GACCTACAGCACCATGAGGTAATCAATGGTGATGGTTTAAGCTTTTACGTTTGTGGGAAAGTGTTCATGCAGCAAACTGATCCAGAGAGGTTTAATGAGCTTTCCCTCCTCTCAGGCCAGTCCGTCACCTGCGCTCTGGACCCTACCATCTGCCAGCAGTAGGGGGCAGTGGCTGGAGCACTGGCCCTGCATCCAGACTGCCTGGCTTTGAGTCTCAGCTTTGCTAGCTGTGGAGTTGCTCCACCTCTCTGCGCCTCCATGTCCTTGACTAATCATATCCATCTCCTAGACTCCTGGTGAGAATGAGGGGACCTGATATGCATAAAGCATTTAGAGCAGGGTGTGACCCATCTCAACTCTAAATGAATGTTACCTGCTCCTGCTGCTACTGCTACTGCTGTCACCATCATCTGATCCTCGGGGAACTTCCTCCTTTATTCCATGTCACTCATGTCTTTAAACTCCTTTCTATTGTGATCTTGCCACCGGTATTTAACAACTGTTTTAAAATTGTAAAATACATGCCCATAAAGAGTTCACAATTCTGGCCAGGCGCGGTGGCTTGTGCCTGTAATCCCAGCACTTTGGGAGGCCAAGGCAAGCGGATCACAAGGTCAGGAGTTCGAGACCAGCCTGGCCAATATGGTGACACCTCATCTCTACTAAAAATACAAAAATTGGCCAGGCGTGATGGCGCACACCTGTAATCCCAGCTACTAGGGAATCTGAGGCAGAAGAATCGCTTGAACCTGGGAGGTGGAAGTTGAAGTGAGTGGAAATCACACCACTGCACTCCAGCCTGAGCGACAAAGTGAGATTCTATCTCAAAAAAAAAAAACAGAGTTCACAATTCTGAGCCATTCAAGAATAAAAAGTGAAAGGGGAGTCTACTTATGATGCTTTGATACAGCACTCCAGATCCTGATCAAAATGCATCAGCAAACACAGATGCACAGGCAGGGTTTCAGGCTATTAGATTCACATAACTGATAAACACCAGGAATGCTGTTCTGTGACTACATTTCAGTCTATGTTGGCAATCTTACTGCTCACTACAAGCTTCAGGTGGCTACAAAATTCCTCAGTTTGAATGTGCCATGATCCATTTAACCATTAATCTATTTATCACAATTCATTTGTCTCTTATTTCTCAAAACTACTAATAAGACTGAAAAGAAAATCTTGGGTAAGTATGTTAGTGTACATGTGGAAGTATTTCAATAGAATAGTTTCATAATAAGGGAACTGCATATATTTTAATTGTTTCAGATAATACCAAATTAGTCAAAGCTGTGGTTTATGTCTCCCAGAATTTATGTGTTGGAAGCTTAATTCCCAGTGCAAAAATATTAAGAGGTGGTGCCTTAAAGAAAGGATTATGGCATGAGGGCTCTGTCTTAACTAACAAATGGCTTAGTGCTATTACCTCGTGAGTGGGTTACTTACCTCTAGTAGGCTTGTTATAAAGTGGCCCTGTGTTGCACATGCTCACAATTTCATGCTCTCTCTCACCCGCCTTAGCCTCCCAAAGTGATGGGATTACAGGTGTGAGCCACCATGCTGGGCCAAGACAGGACTGCTTTTAAAGAGAGAGAGAGGCAGAGTGTTGTGGCTCATGCCTGTAATCCCAGCACTTTGGGAGGCTGAGGCAGGTGGATCACAAGGTCAGGAGTTCAAGACCAGCCCGGCCAATATGGTGAAACCCCGTCTCTACTAAAAATACAAAACAGCTGGGCGTGGTGGCGTGTGCCTGTAGTCCCAGCTACTCAGGAGGCTGAGGCAGAAGAATCACTTAAACTCAGGAGGTGGAGGTTGCAGTGAGCCGAGGTGATGCCACTGCACTCCAGCCTGGGTGACAGAGTGAGACTCTATCTCAAAAAATAAAAAAATAGATATGGCTCATTGTCCCCAAAAAGGACAATTCTGCCAAGTTATCACAGCTAGGAAGCCCTAGGTGGGAGTGGCTGAGGCCTTTGTTGTGACTGCCCCAGAGCCCAACTTCTCCCTCTGCCCAATCACATTTCCTTTGCCCATTCTGAGATGTTATTCCCCAGAGCACCAATGTGAAATTTCCTACACACAGTCTCCATCTCAGTCTTGTCCTCAGAAACTCACCCTGCTGCAGGGGTGCAAAGGCTTCCAAACTTAACATGACTTTTCATCTAGTCTCCAGGACAATTCTCTGGGCAGATTACCAAATAGAAGAAAGTATCCATCAATTGGTACCATTTTATTTTTGTGCCTCTTATCCATCTATAGAACACAGTGGGTGCGCAACACTGGTGACCATGCAAACAAGTTCATGCTACTTGATAAGACTATGTGCTTTCTCAGCAGTAATGTTTAGAACTAAATAAAAATACATTTTAAAAGACTATATGCTTTCCAGAGAGACTGCTCCAGTCTCTCAAGCTCACCCATTTTATTTATGCTCCTCCCACCCACAACCACACACTGAAGAAAAACAATGTCTCTTCTCACAGTAACTATTCTCCATGGATATTACCATTTTCTCTAGGTACTGGGGTTCAAACCCCAGAGTTTTCTTTTTATTAAGAATCAATTTGGGGGCCTCGTGCCTGTAATCCTAGCACTTTGGGAGGCTGAGGCAAGAGGAGATGCCCCAATAAAATAAGTGTGCCCCAATAAAATAAATGGGAAAAGGCCCTGCTCAGCTTGCCCCCTCTTGCCATAAGCTCAGCCACTGGAAACAGGACTGCCCTGAGAGCTGAAGGGCCCAGGGACAGAATGCCAACCCTTCATAGCCTTGAGCTAAAGGGGCTCTCTGCTCTGGCTAAAAACAGCTCATCTTAACTGGTGACTTACAGAGCGGAAGAGAATTTGTCTCACACCATGTAAATCTGGGTTGCTAAGGCTCTCCTTAACAGAAAATACATGAGGGTGCTAGGGGTGCTGGCCCCACACTGTGCAGTGGCTAGAAAGCTCACAAATCCTCCTGTAAAGCTTAACCTTTTCTTCTCCATTCTTTCATTTCTTTTTCTCTTTTTCTGTTCAATTCAAAGATCCAGCCCTAAAAGGGAAAAGACAATTTCTAATATCCTAACCCCCAATTCTGTCGTTCTCTTTAAAACTCCAATTGGTGACATGTTATGGCCCACTTTATGCATGTTTTAAACTAATAGATAAACTACAACAAGAAAAATTCAGTGCTCAAATTGTTAACCTGCACAGCAGAGTTAAGTAGAGTACCCTAAAGCTCTCTATTTTCCTCCTTTTTTCTACCTGCTTCAAATCTGCTGCTACTAAGCTGCTGGTGCTGAGATAAGACTCATCATTTATGGTCTAACTGGAAAGTGAACATTGGAAACTCATTTAAAGAAAAAAAAGAGGTAAAAGAGGTTTTATTAAACCAAACAACCTACATTATTTTTAACTTCCCTTAAAATTAATGAAAATAAATCCAACACTTCTTTTAGCCTCTTTTTTTTTTCCGGATAGAGTCTCACTCTGTCAACAGGCTGGAGTGCAGTGGCGCGATCTTGGCTTACTGCAACCTCGGTCTCCCCGTTCAAGCAATTCTCCCGCCTCAGCCTCCTGAGTAGCTGGGGCAACAAACGTGCACCACCATGCCCAGCTAATTTTGGTATTTTTAGTACAGACAGGGTTTCACCACGTTGGCCAGAATGGTCTCCATCTCTGGACCTCGTGATCTGCCTGCCTCAGTCTCCCAAAGTGCTGGGAATTACAGACGTAAGCCACCGCACCTGGCTGGGACCTTATTTTTAACACTGACTCTTTTTGTTCAATTTGACCACAGACTCTCAGTAACTACACACCTGCCTCTCTTGAGCAGCTTCACCCTGTTAATATTGACACTTTTGTAAGGGAAGTAGTAAACAATTGCTATTTGCAGGGAAACTTCCAAAGTTACTGCCCAAACAAAATGTCTTTATATTTGCACTAGTAATACCATATACCCCCACACCACAAAAAAGATGTGCTGAGGTACTAGGTGTTTAACTGTTTTTCTTACACTCTTTACAGCCCTTCTTTCCTGTCTCCATGAGTTTGCTATATATTGTCATTTTCCTTAAGGCTCTATTTTTATTTTGTTGATCTTGGCTAACTACTATCTAATGACTGCACCCAGGCACCCACTCTACTCAATATCTCTAGTTACTAACATAACACACAGTATGGAAATGTGTCTACTCAGGCAAACCCTTGAGGATAACATTACACTCTTAGCAGTCCCACTATCTATAGAAAAAACTTAACACACAAGCCCAACACTTTGAATTCAACTACACTATTTAGATTTACACCAAAAACGCAGGTATAAAAGGGGGGCCTAGGACAATCGATCTCATGTGGCAATCATCCACCATGACCAAGCAAATAGGGACAGCAAGCAAAATGGCCCACAAGGCTCACCTCTGCATCACAAACTCTGAGGCATCTGGCCTGTTCTTAGGGGCTCTAACACAAGCCCATTGCAATTACACCCTCAACTATAATCAAACACACTAGGAATGGAAGCCTTATGATGACACTAATGTCGGGTTCACTGTGTACTTCTGCAGGTTTTCTCTATGGTGGGGAAACAACAAAGGTAATGCCAGCAAAATTTACAGTGATCTCTTTATGCCTATAAATGGAACGAAAAGACGCTCAAACAGCCAAGGCAATCCTAAGCAAAAAGAACAAAGCTGGAGGCATCACACTACCCAACTTCAAACTATGCTACAGGGCTATGGTAACTAAACAACATGGTACTAGTACAACAACATGGACAAACAGAACAGAATAGAGAGCCCAGAAATAAGACCATACACCTACAACTATCTGATCTTCAACAACCCTGACAAAAACAAGCAACGGGGTAACGATTCCCTACTCAATAAACGGTGCTGGGATACCTGGCTAGCTGTGTGTGGATGAAGCTGGACCCCTTCCTCACACCGTACACAAAAACTGACTCGAGATGGATTAAAGACTTAAATGTAAAACACAGAACTATAAAACCCTGGAAGACAACCTAGGCAACAGCATTTAGGACATAAACCCAGGCAAAGATTTCATGACGAAGATGCCAAAAGCAACTCCAACAAAAGCAAAGATTGACAAATGGCATCTAATTAAACTAAAAAGCTTCTGCACAGCAAAATAAACTATCAACAGAATAAACAGACAACCTACAGAATGAGAGAGAATATTTGCAAACTATGCATCTAACAAAGGTAGAATATCCAGCATCTATAAGAAACTTAAACCAATTTACAAGAAAAAAAAAATATTAAAAAGTGGGCAAAGGGACATTGACAGACACTTTTCAAAATAAGACATACATGTGGCCAATAATCATGAAAAAAAGCTCAATATCACTAATCATTAGAGAAATGCAAATCAAAACCACAATGAGATACCATCTCACACCAGTCAGAATGGCCATTATTAAAAAGTCAAAAAATAACAGATGCTGGCAAGATGTGGAGAAAAAGGAATGCTTATAAACTGTTGATGGAAATGTAAATTAGTTCAACCATTGTCAAAAATGGTTGATTCTTCAAAATCACCATTCCTCATTTGGGTGCAGCGGCTCACACACACCTGTAATCCCAGCACTTTGGGAGGCCGAGGTGGGCAGATCACTTGAGGCCAAGAGTTTGAAGCCAGCCTGGCCAACATGGTGAAAGCTCATCTCTACTAAAAATACAAAAATTAGCTGGTTGTGGTGGCAAGCACCTATAATACCAGCTACTCTAGAGGCTGAGGCAGGAAAATTGCTTGATCCTGGGAGACGGAGTTTGCAGTGAGCCAAGATGGCATCACTGCACTCCACTCAAGCCTGGACAATTGAGTGAGACTACATTTCAAAAAAAAAAAAAAAAAATCACCATTCCTCATGATGATTCCTCAAAGACCTAAAGACAGAACAACCATTCAACCCAGCATTCCCATTACTGGGTATATACCCAAAGGAATATAAATCATTCTATTATAAAGAAATATGCACAGTATGTTCACTGCAGCACTATTCACAATAGCAAAGACATGGAATCAACTTGAAGGCCCATCAATGGTAGACTGGATAAAGGATGAAGAAAATGTGGTACATAGCTGCCATAGAATACTATGCATCCATAAAAAAGAGCAAGATCATGTCCTTTGCAGGGACATGAATGGAGCTGGAGGCCATTATCCTTAGCAAACTAATGCAGGAACAGAAAACCAAATACTGCATGTTCTCACTTGTAAGTAAGAGCTAAATGATAAGAACACATGTACACATAGAAGGGAATAACACATACTGGGACCTACTTGGGGGTGGAGGGTAGGAGGAGGGAAAGGATCAGGAAAAATAACTAATGGATCCTAGGCTTAGTACCTGGGTGATGAAATAATCTATACAACAAATTCCCATGACACAAGTTTACCTATGCAATAAGCCAGCACATGTACCCCTGAACTTAAAAAAAGAGAAAGAAAGAAAGAAAAAGAAACTCCATTACTCTCATTTGGATGCAGCCAGACAAAATTTTAGGCTGCAAATGCAGTTTCCCAATGGTACCACAGCAACCCTGCCCAATTTAAGTTCCAATTCAGGGATTTAGGCCCATAAAACCTCATGACTAGCAATCTTAGGTAGGATCAATGCTACATCCCTGGTCAACAGTAAGCAGCTGAAAGATAAGACCTTCACCCACATGTCAAAAATTTATCATTATTGCTCTGTTAGAGGTGAAATGTGGAGTCCTAATTAAGGAAAAGGAGTCAGGCTGGCAAGACTGAGGGAAAGCAAACAGAAAGCAGAGAAGCTATGAGTTGGCCTTTCTTCATGTTCCAGGATATGTAGCCCTCTTGCACCCTACTATCTCCAAACACCTGCAGGCTGGCTCATGGCAACCTTGGCATTATCAGTACTCAAAATAGCATTGTGCAGCCCAAGAACTATCCTATAGAATTTCCAGCAAGCCTTTGTTTCTTTACAATCAACTCCTCTTGCTGGCTGCCCATTGCAAACTTGCAACACATTTTCATATTTTCTGTAATAAAGCTGCCTTCTTTACCTACAAATGTCTTGGTAAATTGTTTTATTCCTGCACCAACAACCCAGATACTCATCGCTCACCCATGACAATATAACCTTGGATTCTGTCAACCAAGAAGAGGCAAAATACCAGACTGCAAAGCAGTAAGACAAGACATTTTTGGCATCTTAGGAATTCCAGACTTGAGAGAAACAGATTAAGTTAGCAGCCAAATTGTATTCCAAAGAACTCTAGTAAAGTAGGAATTTTTTAAAGGACACTGAAGGTGATTATACAAGTTGTTTTGAAAGAATTATCATTGACAGAAATGGCTGGCTTAGTATACAAACTCCATAGTTCATTGGTTGTTGCTGTTTAGGAGTTGCAGTGCTGAGGGAATTCAGTTGTTTTCCAGGATGTTATGGTCCTGGAAAGTGGCAGTTTGGCCCAGTTCAAAGGTTTGAGGCAAGGCAAATTCCTGAGTG
This sequence comes from Plecturocebus donacophilus, assembly GCA_004027715.1. NCBI lineage: Eukaryota > Metazoa > Chordata > Mammalia > Primates > Pitheciidae > Plecturocebus > Plecturocebus donacophilus. Next base: position 7,478 of record PVKP010010930.1, read on the forward strand.
GTCGTGGTTTCTGTTTTTGTTTTTGCAAGGTTGCAGCTCACGCAGGCTTTCTTAGAATGACTTTCCAACTCCATTTTAGGGCTCTGAACCGGAGTAATTCCATTATGTATATCACATTTCACAATTTTTTTAATTTTTTTTTTTTAGAGCTTGGATCTTGCTCTGTTGTCCAGGCTGGAGTGCAGTGACACAATTATAGCTCACTGCAGCCTCAAACTCCTGAACTCAAGCAATCCTCCTGCTTCATTCTCTTGAGTAGCTTAAAACAGTCTAGCTCCTCCAGGAAACACTTATGAAGAGTAGTCATTTAGCATTAGGAGCAGCTCCCTCTTTCAGCAGCGAGTTTTCCTGAGACATGTAAGCAAGCTAAATCCACTCAGGAGTGCAAGCCTGAGGAGTAAGTCTCTAAAACAACACATTTTTGACCCTATACATTCTTAGCTTGCTGCAGATGGATGGGGACAGGAAGTAACATGGGAAATTAAATGTCTAAGATTGAAATCTTTGAAAGGTGCTTATCACCCCTTGAAACACCAGCTGAATTTATGACAAAATTATGGTACTTCATCTTGTGAATTTTTGAATCAGTGGATTAACATGCATAATTGGAGAAAGCTGGCTCAAAGATTAAAGAGAAAGAGTGGGAGAGCTACTTTCAGTGGCATCTAGAAGCCTCTAAAATAGGAAATGACAAAATTGTTTCCATATGGGAGATAAATCACAAGATTCTGGAAACTGTTTCTCAGTTGAAAAAAAGTCTGAATTGTCTACTGTTTTCTCCTCTTCTACTACCGTTCCTACTCCCTCTGTCCCCCAGAGCCTTTCCAACCCTCTGCTCTCAGAACTGCCCTGTCCAGACCTACCTCGACTTCCTGTTCCACCATCTATGGACGTTTTAGCAGCACCCTCCAAAGAAAAGCTGAATCCAAGGGAGGATCCTTCAGCGGTTTATACCACTTACACCTGGACCAAAGCAGAACTCAGGGTTTTTACTAATTTCCTGATCCTACCCAAGATCCTTGTAGGCTTTGCTAAGGAACTGAGTTTGGCAGTAAAAACCTAGCTGGGTGTGGTGGCTCAGACTATAAGTCAAGCACTTTGGGAGGCTGAGGAGGGAGGATCCTTGAGCCCTGGAGTTTGAGATCAGCCTGTGCAACATAGTGGGACCCTATATCTACAAAAAGTAAAAATAAAAATAATTATCCAGGTGTGGTTTTGTGGTTCCAGCTACTCAGGAAACTGAGGTGGGAGGACTGCGTGTGCCTAGGAGGTCAAGACTGTAGCAAGCCATGATCACACCACTGCATTCCAGCCTGGGTGATAGAGTAGGGTGTGTGTGTGTGTGTGTGTGTGTGTGTGTGTGTGTGTGTCTAAAAAAAAAAAGACCAATAAGCCAGTATATTCATATTTATGTCAACTAGTTCATATGTTAATATCTGAAAGGAAAGGTAGAGAATGGATATCAAAGGTTGATTTGAAGAACACAGTAAGTAATTTCTATCAACAAAAGGCAGAAGACTGAGCAGAAGCCTGAGAACTGGCAGACTGTCTAACACAGGTAACTCCCCAGATATTTCCCAAAGAACACTGATTGGTCTGAGGTGCAACAATGTAGACAAAGGTCAAATGAGACTGTATTAGACTACTTCAAAAGATTTTAAAAGATGTTTAAACAATACTCTGGAATAAATGAGACCGGTTGCATTAGTCCATTTTCACACTGTTATAAAGAAATACTTGAGACTGAGTAATTTATAAAGAAAACAGGTTTAATTGACTCACAATTCTGCATGGGTGGGGAGGCCTTAGGAAATTTACAATCATGGTGGAAGGCAAAGGGGAAGCAAGGCACATCTTACATGGCAGCAGGAGAGCGTGAGAGTGAATGGGGAACTGCCAAACACTGTAAAAACCATCAGCTCTCATAAGAACTCCTTCATTATCACAAGAATAGCATGGTGGAAATCACCCCCATGATCCAATCACCTCCCACCAGGTCCCTCTATCAACATGTGGGGATTACAATTAGAGATAAGATTTGGGTGGGGACACAGAGCCAAACCATATCACCAGTCTAAGAGATCATCACAATGATCCCTTACTAAATTCAAGTTTATTTAATGGATTAGACAAAATATTGGCTAAAGTACTCAAGTTACATTAAATAAACTGGGACTCAGCACATATTTCTGAGCTTGTAAACCGCCTTGATAACCAGGCCAGGGTGATAGAATACAGAAAGGATAACAATGCCACTAAAATTATAAATTTATAATTCCAGCAACTTACTGGCCAAGATGCTAGGTTTAAACAAAGCCATTTTGAAAGGCGTTTCAAAAACATCTAAGAACATCCGTTATTATTATAAAAAACCAAGATATCTTTTAAAACACTGTAGAAAGCCGAAAGGGGTGCAAAAAGCAAAAAGAGAAAATGGAAAGGAAGAAAAGGGAGGCTCTGAGAAAATAAGGACGGCTTTTCCCTTCCTCCTAAATTATACTCTGAGGGACGTAAATATGTTTATGAACAAAAAACAAAGTAAGGCTTTAGTCAATATGGAAGCCAGACTTTCTGTTCTTAACCCTACCCTCCTAAAGAGTCCTCTTCCTTGTACTAGCCAACCACTTCAGATGGATAGAATACCTAATCAACCTATGACTGTAAATAGATCAGAACTTTTAACTTTTTAGCTAGGGAATTTAGATGGACATCATTCCTTCCTTCTGGTGCTTTCTATATCAATATATCTTATAAGGAGAGATTTCTTAGAGCTTTATAATGCCCATATCTTTTTTTTCAAAAACAGGAAAAAATGTTCTCCAAAATGAGAATGAATTAGCTGAAACTGATACCATAAAAATTTCAGGTTCAATTACTAGGTACCAAAGCAAAGGAGGAACTCCATGATCTGTTAGACTTCATTCCTGATTATCTATTGTCCTATTCATCTATGAACGTGGAAAATTCTGATGGCTGTAGCAGTAAAAAATACATGTATATCCAAATAAACCAATTCCTGATATTAAATGATCCCCATTAAAACAGGAATCCATAATAGGCATAAAGATGTTAATTAAGGAATTCATTGATAATCATTCCTTGCCTCTGTCCTTATAATATGCCCATCATCCCAGTACAAAAACCCAATGGGAAGAAATGGAAATTTATGCCAAATTTAAAGTCATTAACAATATTTTTGTCCCTTGTGTAGGGTCGTGGGGGCCCCACAGGGTCATTGGGTGTCCCTTATGCTGTGTTGAGGTGCAGGATCTGAGAAGTAAAGAGACAGAACACTGAAGAACTGGTGAAGAGCATCTGGTCTCAGGGGGCCAGGCCACCTGTGAGCGAAGATCAGCGACCGACCCCAAATGCCCCAGAGCATCTGTATTTATTAGGTACAAGCAGGGGGCAGGGCCATGCATGAGGTCATCATCTTTAGGCTTAGCAATAGGGCATACATAATCACGTGAGTTACAAGCGAGGGGACCACCCCATTACGTCACTTGGGCGGTGAGGGGGGGGTAGTGCACAGCAGGGGGCTGTGCCATGTGCAGTAGTAGAGGGTCGTGGACAGAAAAGGGGTCCACCTCCATTAGATCACAAGGCAAGGAGGTGGGCTGTAGGCAACAGGTGTCGTACGCAACACTTCTTATCTGGGGGCTGGAGACTTCAAAGGATTTCTAATAGAAGGATACTGTAAGCTTAATGCAGTGGGAGCTGACAGACTTGTGCTCTTCTCTTAAGGTATTTATGGGAGGATGATTTGAGCTAGCACAGAAGTGAGAAAAGACTGACAGGGTGTACAGCCGCCATGACTGATCACACCAGAGGGGTTCTTCTCCCTCGGTTACTTCCAGGATCTCAGGCCTAAGGCCTACTTTCCACAGGAACTGAATGCAAGGTACTACAACTCCTTTATCAGGAGGAGAGGCACTTGCTCCAAGCCTGCCATACAGCGTACGCCCTTTCAGGCAGGGACTTATCCTGGTCTGGCTGTTTTCCCATGTACTGCTTCTGTTCTATGACTGCTCTAGGCATTCCTCCTACTACAAACTATGTGGTTATATAGAAGGATTATATAAATCAGCACTGTATGTGTCAGTACAGCTCCGACTACAATACCAATATGATTATATAGAACTAAGTAGAGATAAGTATTAAGTATGATTATATAAACTAAGTATATGTAAGTAGTAAGTTATATCTCAAGCACTAATTCTATAAACTAATATATGATTATATATGCAGGATTATATAAAGGAAACAGTTGAGCAATAACACTATAAACTAAAAGATTCTTCAGGCACTGGTTGTGCCTGGGGTCTGGACAGTTGTCCTTTCTTGGTGACCATGGGAGGTGTTACCCACACCTTGACATCCAGTATTTCCAAATCCTCATAACCTCTTGTCTACCATATCCATAAACAGTAAACATTTTACCATATTTGATTTATGTAATGCCTTTTTCAGTATACCAGTAGATCCTGATAGTCAATACCTATTTGCCTTGACTTGGGACAGCTGCCTATACACCTGGACAGTCATGCCCCAGTGTTACAAGGAAAGCCCAACCTACTTTTCACAAATATTATATGTTGATTTATCTGAACCAAATTTTGAAGAAAATTCTGCTCTGCTCCAGCATGTGGATGACCTCTTGTTCTGCTCTTCCAACTCAGAGAAATGAAAAAGGACTGTCTATATTTATTGGAACAACTAGCAAAAAAAAAAAAAAAAAAAGTCTCTAAGAAAAAACTTCAATTCTGCCTAACAGAAGTGAAATGCTACATATAAATCTAGACAGAATAACTGGAATTCTTATATCCCTTACTCCAAAAACTAAAAGATAACTTAGGGGATTTTGAGATTAGCTGGCTACTGTCATAGCTAGATTCCTAACTTTTCTCTCATAACTGTGCCTGGCCAGTTGGTATCTTATGAGATACTTTTACTCTCTCCCTCACATATTACGATCTTCATTATAATGCTCTTAATCTCACTTCCCTGCTGCCTAAAGTGACTGATGAGATGCCCTGTGATTGTATATCACTAACAGTATAGCTATTGATGCCCAGACAGGATTTGGAAAAAAAAAAAAAAAACCTAGAGAATAAGAATGTTGATGCTATTTGGTGATAGATCATATCTAAAGGATAAATATTGAAAAATGGGCAGGCTATGCTGTTGCGTCCCTTGTGGACATTACAAAAAGGCTTTCCTTAGGATGGTATCAGCTCAGCTGGCTGAATTAATAGTGCTCACCAGAACCTGTCAATTGGCCAAAGATCAGACAGCTAAAATTTACACTGATAACTACTATGCTTTCGGTGTAACTCACAACTTCAGAATGTAACGGAAACAACAAGGTTATTTGATTTCCTCTAGACATCCTACTAAATATGGCTCTCAGGTCTCTAAACTTACAGAAACCATTCAATCACAAAAATTAATTTGGCTATTAGTAAGATCCCTAGACATTCAAAAACTGAGTCTCTGGAGAGTAAGGGAAGCAGCATTTTTACTGACATGGCAGCAAAGACAACTGCCCTATTACAGTATGAGATGAAATTATAGAAGTAGCCATGCTTAAATGGAGCCCAATTAAAAGGGAATGCCAAGATGCTCAAGAAAGAGCCTCAGAAAAGGAAAAAAGAAAGATGGTTAGCAGGCTGGATGTGGTGGCTCATGTGTGTAACCCCAACACTTTGGGAGGCTGAGGCAGGAGAATCAATTGAACCCAGGAGTTCAAGACCAGTCTGGGCAACATGGTGAAACCCTGTCTCTACAAAAAAAAAAAAAATACAAAAATTAGCTAGGCGTGTTGGCAGGCACCTGCAGTCCCCGGTTACTCAGGAGGCTGAGGCAGGAGGATTGATTGAGCCCAGGATGTTGTGGCTGCAGTAAGCCATGACCGTGGCATTGTACTCCAGCCTGGTAGACAGAAATGATACCATGTCTCAAAAAAAAGAATGAATGAAAGAAAAAAGTGAGATGGGGGAAAGAAAGACAGAAAGAAAGATGAATGGATGGAAGGAAGGAAGGGATGGAGGGAGGGAGGGAAGGAAGGAGGGAGGGGCAGAAAGGAAGAAAGAAAAAGAAGGACAGGAAGGAGGAAGGGAGGGAGGGAAAGTAAAAAGAAACATGGTTAACGAAAGCAAACATCCTTCCAACCACCACCACTTACAACCTATGGTATGGACTCAATGACAAACCCATCTTGCCTATAGAATTTCAATTTCCTATGTTACAACACATCCATGAGTTTATGCACTGGGGACCTAAAAAAAAATGCATGAGAAAAACAATACTACTGAAAACACTCACCCACAATAGCTTATAGGGTTTATGCCAAATATCCAATTTGCCCCAAACATAATCCAACCCCTTTGTGAGTTGCAGAGGCACTTCTCCTTCTGCTGGACCCTTTGATATTTGGCAAATACATTTTATTCAATTATCTCCTGTCCAGCGATATAAATTTATGTTAGTTATGATTTGCATGTTCTCTCACTGGGTTGAAACATTCCCAAGCAAAAGAGCCACAGTGCAAATTATAAGAAAATGTCTATATTAGTCCATTATCAGACTATTATAAAGAAATACTGAGACTGGGTATTTATAAAGAAAGGAGGTTGAATTGGCTCAGGGTTCTTCAGGCTGTACAGAAAACATGGAAGCTTCTGCTCTGGGGAGGACTCAGGAAACTTACAATCATGGCAGAAGGCAATGTGGGAGTAGCACTTCACATGACCAGAGAAGGAGCAGGGGTGGTGGTGGGGGGACATGCTACATACTTTTAAAAAACTAGATTTCACAATAACTCACTCCCACACTATCACAAGAACAGCACCAAGGGGATGGTGCCAGACGATTCGTGAGAACTCTACCCCCATGATCAATCATCTCCCACCAGGCCCCACCTACAACACTGAGGATTACAATTCAACATGAGATTTGGTGGGGACATGGGTCCAAACCATTTTATTCTACCCCTGGCCCCTCCAAATCTCATGTCCTTCTCACACCACAAAATAAAACAATCCCTTTTCAGCAGTCCCCAAAGTTTTAACTCATTCCAACATTATCTCAGAAGTCCAAAGTCCAAAGTCTAGTCTGAGATAAGGCAAGTCCCTTCTATTTATGAGCCTGCAAAATCAAAAACATATTAGTTACTTCCCAGATACAATGGGGATACAGACACTGGGTAAATACTCTCATTCCAAAAGCGGGAAATTGGCCAAAAGAAAGGGTCTATAGGCCCCATGCAAGTCCAAAACCCAGGAGGGCAGTCATTAAATCTTAAAGCTCCAAAATAAACTCCTTTAACTCGATGTCTGACATCCAGGGCATGCTGGTGCAAAGGGTGGGCTCCCAAAGCCTTGGACTTTGCAGGGTTCAGCCCCTATAGCTGCTCTTGTGGCCTGCCATTGAGTGTCTGTGGTTCTTCCACGTGCACAGTGCATGCAGTTGGCAGCCCTACCATTGCAGGGTCTGGAGGATGGTGACTCTCTTCTCACAGTTGCACTAGGCAGTGCCCCAGTGAGGGCTCTGTGTAAGGGCTCTAATCCCACATTTCCCCTCCACACTGCCCTAGCAGAGGGTCTCCCTGAGGGCTCCACCCCTGCAGCAGGCTTATGCCTGGACATCCAGGCTTTTCCATATATCCTCTAAAATCTAGGCAGAGGCTCCCAAGACTCAACTTTTGCACTGTGAGCATCCACAGGCTTAACACCACATGGAAGCTGCAAAGACTTACAGCTTGTACCCTCTGAAGCATCAGCCTGTACTTGGGCCCCTTTGAGCCATGGCTGGAGATGGAGCAGCCAAGATACAGACAACAGTTTATTATTTATTTCACAGCACACTACTGGGAGATGAAGACATCAAATGTCATGACCTCTAATTGGGTGACTACATTTATTGGAAAAGACATCAGCCTCACTGGAAGGGACCTTATTAGATACTGTTGACTAATCATTGTCCAGCTAAACTTGAAGGATTGATTCTTGGGTTCACATTTCTCATTTTAAAAAAGCCCCAACTCCTAAATGGACTTCTGAGCCCTCTGAAGATCTTCAGTTAAAATTTTCAAAGACCCCTGACTCCTCCAAAGACAGGAAGAAGACAAAAACAGGGTATACAGTGTATCCCAAGATACCAGACCAGTCCCATACAATAAATTTCTTATATAGCTGGGCACAGGGTACATATCTGTAATCCCAGATACTTGGGAGGATCATTTGAGCCTAGAAGTTTAAGACCAGTCTGGGCCACATAGCAAGACCCCATCACAAAATAAAATAAAACAATTTCTTCTGTATATGCCTTCTATACTCATGCTTTCCTATTATACTGTCTAAATATTTAATGGTACCCCCTCTGTGGAGGAAAAGTAACTCCACCTTAAAAGCTAATTCAGCTGGGTACAGTGGCTCCTGCCTGCAATCCCAGAACTTTGGGAGGCCAAGGCAGATGGATCACAAGGTCAGGAGTTCCAGACAAGCCTGGCCAACATGGTGAAACCCTGTCTCTACTAACAAAATACAAAAAATTAGCTGGGCAAGATGACGCACACCTGTAATCCCAGCTACTTGGGAAGCTGAGGCAGAATTGCTTGAACCTGGGAGGTGGAGACGCAGTGAGCCAACATCTAGCCATTGCACTCCAGCCTGGGTGACAGAGTGAGACTCCATCTCAAAAAAAAAAACAAAGTTAATCCACCATGTTGGCTTCTAACATCCTCTGTTCTGAGAAGTCCTCTAAGATTTCCAGTTTATCTATTTATAATATTGTGTAACAGCAAGTACTATAAATCCTGCCTTGAAGTCAAACAACCTTGATATTATCATACTTCAATTGTCCTACACATTCTTTCTAAACCACCCCTTCCCACTGGTATATAAGCCTTGGGTCTTAGGGGTCATGATAATAGGCATCCACCATCTTGTCTTACTGCCACTGAAGACACAGACATGGCTTCTGTTAGTAAGTGCCTATTAAATGTTCCTTCTTAATACAAAACTGGATTTGTCAGCCTCTTTCTTCAGCCTCTCAGCTTCTGTGGACTTTGGGGTAGGTTTGCACATTTCTGCTCCCCACAAAACACCTTCCTTTATTCAATACCCTCCCCATACATTTGGAAATAACTAATTTGATGAACATAAATATGGAACAGACCCTTATTTCCCAGTATCAAAATGACATTGGTATTCTAATGTCAATCCCTTGGAACCAACCTAATGCTCCTATAGCTTATGGTACTTTCTTTTCAGATATATTATACTGTTGGAGATAGTATAATATACTATCTAAGTTCCCATTTAGAAAGGAATATCCAGAAAGTCCTTCCCAATTCTAGATCTGTTGGCCTATTTTTAATACTTGACAAATGTGTTTCTATATATAACAGTTGTTATGCAAGGTTCCCAGGTATAAGAAAAGACAGCAGCAACCTGTGTGCCCTGTCACATTATCTCTTGACTAAGGGGACAGAAACCTTGCTTTTGTGGTTGGAAATAAAACAGTTTAATGTAACCGGGAATCACACAGTAGGAATCACTTCATGGACTAGGATCCCACTAGATGGTAATTTAGAACTCACTCAGAAAAAATATGGGAAGTAGTATGACACACTCAGACTAAGCTCTATTTAGAAGTAGCTACCATTCACTTCATGTTGACTTGGAACACTCAACATTTTGGGGTCCATAACTTACACTCAGACTGCACTCTGCCATAAATGCCCAGTGGCAACAACATTTTTGGTAGATATGGCAACACTGGCCAAGTAAGGTAGAGATCCTTAGGGGCAACAGGTGCAGGATTGGGTGTGTTAGGGCAAGTCAAGGGTGCATATAATGAAAAAAAAAAGGCATTCTCAAAAAAATATATCAATACTTACCTAAATTTAAGCTAAACAGGGTACTCTCCCAGGAAATAAACAAAGTCTAGGCAGCTGCCTGAAAAGATAATGATGGTATTTTAAAGTGGTAAATCAAACTGCTCAATTTATGAAGGAAAATGCTAAGGTCCAATTGTGAAAAAGAGCATGTGTCCAAATTCACATTTTTTTAGTTCTATTTTTTATTTTTATGGATTTAGGGGTACAAGTGCAGTTGTGTTACATTAATATATTTGAGTGGGGGGAAAATATGAGCTTTTAGTGCACCCATCACCAGAATAGTATACAGTGTATCTTATAGGTGGTATTTCATCCTGTCCCCACTACCGTTGCACCACTTGGAGTCTCCAGTGTCTATTATTCCACTCTGTATGTCTATATGCACCCATTATTTGGCTCTCACTTATAAGTAAGAAAATTTTAAATTTTGTTTGAGTCATTTCACTAAAGGAAATGATCTGCAGTTTCATCTATATGTTGCTGCAAAACACATGATTTCATTTTATTGCTGAGTAGTATTCCATTATACATATATATATATATATAATATTTTTAATCCAATCATCTACTGATGAACACTTGTTTGATTCCATGACTTTATGATTGGGAATAATGCTGCAATAAACATATTAGTACAGGTGCTTTTTAAATATAATTTCTTTTCCTTTGAGTAGATACCCATTAGGGAGATTGCTGAATCAAAGAGTAGTTCTATTTTTAGTTCTTCAAGAAACCTCTGTTTTCCATAGAGGTTATACTAATTTACATCTCCACCAACATATATATATATATATATATACACATATATGTTCCCTTTTCTCTGCATCTTCACCAACATCTATTGTCTTCTTTTTATTTTTTATTTATATATTTTTTATAGTTTTGACTTTTATTTTAGATTCAGACGGGATATGCACAGGTTTGTTACCTGGGTATACTGCATAATGCTGAGTTTTAGCCACCTCTAGACATCCCATCAGGATGTCCGGTATGATTGGTCCTGTCATGCAGGTACTGAGCATACTACCCAATAGTGAGTTTTTCAACCCTTCCCCCACACTCCACTCCTGATAGTCCCCATTATCTATCATCACCTTTATATCCATGAGTACTCAATGTTTAGCTCTCATTTATAAGAAAACATGCAGCACTTGGTTTTCTGTTCCTGCATTCATTCGCTTAGGATAATGGCCTCCAGCTGCATTAATGTTGCTGCAAATGACATGATTTTGTCCTTTTTTATGGCTATGTAATATTCCATGGTGTCCACATACCACATTTTCCTTAACCAATTCACTGTTGACGGACACCTAGGTTGATTCCACATCTTTGCTCTTGTGAATAGTGATGTGATGAACATGTAAATGTGTGTGTCTTTTTGGTAGAATAATTTATTTTCTTTTGAATATATATCCAGTAATGAAATTGCCGGGTTGACTTGTAGTTCTGTTTTACATTGAAAAATGTCCAAACTGCTTTACACAGTGGCTGAACTAATTTACATTCCCACCAATAGTGTTTAAACATTCTCTTTTCCCCAGAGACTCACCAGCATGTTATGTTCTGACTTTTTAATAAAAGCCATTGTGACTGGTGTGAAATGGTTAACACACTGTGGTTTTGATTTGCATTTCTCTGATGATCAGTGATGTAGAGCATTTTTTCATATGCTTGCTGGTCATTTGTATGTCTACTTTTGAAAAATGTTTGTTCATGTTCTTCATGAGAAGGGCAGTATTGTCACTTTTTAATGGTATTTTTTTTGTTGTTGACCAGTTTTGAGTTTCTTGCAGATTTTGAATAGTCACCCTTTGTCACATGCATTCTTTGCAAATATTTTCTCCCATTCTATAGGCTGTATGTTTAGTCTGTTGATTATTTGTTTTGTCGTGTAGAAGCTTTTTAGCTTAATGAAGTCCCATTTGTCAACTTTTGTTTTTCATTTTTGATGTTTCCTTTTGAGGACCTAGTCATAAATTATTTGCCTGGGCCAATGTCCAGAAGAGTTTTTCCCAGGATTTCTTCTAGGATTTTTATAGTTTCAGGTCTTATATTTAAGTCTTAAATCTATCTTGGTTAATTTTTCTATATGATGAGAGACAGGAGTCCAGGTTCATTCTTTTGTATATGGCTCTAAAATTCTCTCAGCACCATGTATTGAATAGGGTGCCCTTTTGCCAGTATACATTTTGTTAAATATCAGTTTGTTGTAGATATGGGGTATTATTTCTAGTTTCTCTGTTTTGTTCCATTGATCTATATGCCATATCTCTTTTTATACCAGTACCATGCTGTTGTTTACTATGGTTTTGTAGTATAATTTAAAGTCAAAATGTGCTACCTTTAGCTTTACTCCTTTCATTTAGGATTGCTTTGGCTATTTTGGCCCTTCTATAGTTTCATGTGAATTTTAGGATTTTTTTTCTAATTCCATGAAGAATGACGTTGGTAGTTTGCCAGGTATTGTGTTGAATCTGTATTTGCTGAATTTGTATTCCTGAATCTGTATTGTTGAATTTGAATTGCTTTGGGCAGTACGGTCATTTTGATGACATTAATTCTTCCAATCCTGGAACATGGGATGTTTTTCCATTTGTTTGTGTCATCTATTCTTTCTTTTTTCTTTCCTTCCTTTCCTTTCTTTTTCTTTTTTCTTGAGACAGAGTCTCACTTTTTCACCAAAGCAGGAGTGTATAATCACAGCTCACTGCAGCCTCCAATGCCTAGGCTAGGATCCAGCAATCCTCCCACCTCAGTCTCCTGAGTAGCTGGGACTACAGGCATGCAGCATCAAGCCCAGCTAATTTCTTTGGTTTTGCAGAGTTCGCAGAGATAGGGTCTTGCTATATTGCCCAGACTGGTCTCAAACTTGTGACCTCAAGCAATCTCCCACCTTAGCCTTCCAAAGTACTGAGATTACAGGCATGAGCCACCTCACCTGGCGTGATTTCTTTCATCAGTATTTTGTAGCTCTTCTTCTAGAGATCTGTATTAGTCTGTTTTCATGTTGCTGATAAAGACACATCCTAGACTGGGCGATTTACAAAAGAAAGAGGTTTTATTGGACTTAAGAGTTCCACTCGTGGCTGGGGAAGGCTCACAATCATGGTGCAAGGCAAGGAGAAGCAAGTCCCATCTTACATGGATGGCAGCAGGCAAAGAAAGAATGAGGAAGATGCAAAATCGGAAACTCCTGATAAAACCATCAGATCTTGTGAGACTTATTCACTACCACAAGAACAGTAAGGGAGACACTACCCCAATGATTCAGTTATCTCCCACCAGGTCCCTCCTACAACACATGGGAATTACAGGAGTACAATTCAGGATGAGATCTGGGTGGGGACAGAGCCAAACCATATCAAGATCTTCCATCTCTTTCAATAAGATTAATTAATATGCTAATTCACACAGAAGCTGAGATGGTCTCCAAACATGACCAACCCTCTTAGATTCAGAAACACAAAGTTTACACTTATCAAAAACAAGTGGACCCCCTTTCCTCCTGGAAATTTACTAACAGAGGTTGTAGTCTAATTGACTATACTCCTACAGCTTTAACATCTTATATATATGATAATCGGACCTACAATATAACTAGTTAAAATATAAATCATATTTAAGAGTACCCACATTCTTCCCATGTGCAGTTGAGGGGCCATATTACAAAAACAACATTTGGAACTTCATTTCTGTTTTCGATTGTACACAGATTCAAGACGAATGTTATTGTCTACAAAATGTTTAAAATCCTGAAATTATAGAAACATGGCCTTAGTCTCTACCCATTCGAAATAATATGTAATATATGGAAAAAAAGATGTTTTTCTTGAGAAAGAAATATAAATGAGACTGTGACCACCTTAGGCCTCACAATCAGACAACATTTAAGTCATAGTGCTATTTGGTGCAAAACTGGATTCATAAAAAACTACTTTGGGGACAAAACGGGACAATAATATAGTTATTGATAATCAAATATTCTGGGTATTAAAACTCAGTCTTCCTCAGGTTATATTCCCAGCTAACTTCCTTGAGGACACGTTCCCGGTCGATACTGAGTCTGCGTTCCCAGGCTTAAGTCCTCAAACTTGGCCGATAATAAATCTAACCATGATTTCTTTAAGTTTTAGAGCTTGTTATTTCACCTTTCAGTCTACAAATCGTTTTTCTCATGTGCCTCTGTCTTACATCAATTTAATTTGTAGACCAGCCAAATAACCTAGAAGGCTAGAAGGAAACAATTTTTCCTCCCCTACAACTATTTCCTCTCGCCCTCTGGCTGAAAGTTGTTCCACGTCCCGGGCAGAGAGCCCCACCAGGCAGCACCATCAGCTCCACCGAGTTGGAGCAATTCCCTCAAAAAGCTCCCCTGCGCGCCCCACCCCCGTCACCCCCAGAGACCACCAGAGGAAACGGCATCTTTCTCCTGAAAGACAGTAGACAGGCGAGAAGAACTGCAAGTCCTTCTGCTCACACAGAGGAGGAAAGGATGGCGGAAGCGGCGAATGGGAGGTAGCAGAAACCTGACGACTGAGGCGGAAGGAACACCTCCCCTCTCCAGCCTAACTCCCAGCCACCTTAGCCCTGTAGTCATAGCACTTACAACGGATGCCACTGCGCAGGTCACGCTGCGCCGCGCCTCCTTGTGGGGACTGCAGTCCAGAGCGGCTGAGGCGCGAAGGCAGAGACCGACTTCTGAGCCGGATGCGGTTGGAATTAGATTTCTACTGGGCGGGCCTGGAGTGAACCACAGACTAATCCTCATTAGCAGAGAGTGATAATTACTGCAATCCTCTGCCCCGTCCTGGCAGCAGTTCCTCAGACCCTGTTTCTGCGGAAGGCCCGCCTCCTGCCTGGGCTACGGGCTCAGGCCACGCCCCTCCCGCGCGTCCCCGCCTCTTCCATCGATACGTGTGGGTGGGGCTTCGTAGGGGCGGAGCTGCGCGGCGCGGGGCGGGGCGGCGCGGGCTCGTCCTTGGTGCTCTGGGATCCCGCGCTTCCGAGACTTACGGTCGCTTGGAGTCGCCTGTTTTTTTACTGCCAGGACGCGCATGAGGGCCCAGTCCATGGACCGCGCGGCCGTAGCGAGAGTGGGCGCAGTAGCGAGCGCCAGCGTGTGCGCCCTGGTGGCGGGGGTGGTGCTGGCTCAGTACATATTCACCTTGAAGAGGAAGACTGGGCGGAAGACCAAGATCATCGAGATGGTGAGTGTGGGGGCTCGGCGCGTCCAGAGCACGCGAGGGGCAGGCTGGGGCCTCTCCCGCCTGTGCTGAGCCGCTGCTCGGCGCGACCGGGAGCCGCCGGCGTCGCCTGTCAGGGTGGGGTCTCGCTAGCTCGGGACGCGCAGCTTGGGGGACCCGGCCGCCCTGCTTGCGACCACTCCGGGGGCTCGCTGACCAGGGCTAGGTCTCCGGCTCCGGTCCTCGGCTGCCTGTGGCCTTTGTTACGTTTCCATTTGAAGGAGCAAGGCAGAAAATAGATGAATCGGATACAGGCTACCTTGTGCTGCAAAACCCGTTTCTCTAGAGATGTGCTGCATGTTCCGGGCAGGTCGCTCCCTCTCTCCCTGCCTTGCTCTCGCCCTGCCCGCGCATCCGCGTCTAACCGTTGCGGCTAAACCAGCTGCAATTCCCGCAGAGGACTAATTGTTTATGTTGGGGCTGCCATGAGTTAGATTATGAAAATGTGCAGTAACGTTTTACAATAATGACAGTCAACCCAGGAGAAAGTCAGAATAGTTTATTTTTTATTTGAATGTATTCCTTCTTGTCTCAAAACTCCCATGAAGTATCTTTGTGTTCATCTTAACCCCTCAAAGCTCTTGTATACATTTTCGAATTTCATTTTTTATCGAAGAGGGTGTCTCAAGAAATCCATTTGAGATACATTATAAGTAATTTGTTTTGTTTGTATTTTAATTGGATCCCACTCAGGAAGACAGTTCTTGCACAAACTTGCATGCTTATGTATTTCCTGAAATTCATAATCCTGGGTATACGCCCGATCGTGTGGTATACATGTGAATATTTGGGATCAGATAATTATGATAGAAAAAAAATTACGGTCTACACTAAATAATATAATTTTAGGTTGTAGTACTTGGAATTTCTCAACACCTGCAATATGTTCAAACTGATGAAAAGACATGATTTGTCCTGTTGGTTGTATTGACCCCAGGTTGAATACAGACATATTTGCATAAGTAAAAGTAGCCAGTGTCCCTGCTATTTGGGAGACTGAAAGGAGGATTACTTGAGTCTGGGAGTTTAGGGCCATAATCACAGCTGTGAATAGCTACTGCACTCCAGCTTGGGAAACACAGCGAGACCCTGTCTCTTAAAAAAAAAAAAAAAAAGTTAATTTTCACTTGTCTCATAGTCCAGTAATATTCCTTAATTTTGAATTAATTTATTCTTAAAGGGTCTTAATAATTCTAGAGGCTTATTAAAATTGATTTCCCCACCTCTATATGCCCACAGCAGCAAATGGTTTTATTTCAGAAGTTTCATTTTGCTCTTGTTGCTTTCCTGCTTAGGAAACTTCAAAGGCTTTCTTTTGCCCACAACTTAAGGTTAATAATGCCTATTTAGGGGAAAAAAACAAATGCCATGTCTTCCTATGTGTGGTTAAACTGTGGATTGGTCTGTTATACCACTTCTGTAAACCAAGTAAGGTTAAAAATCAATGTTTTCACAAAGTTCTTCAGTGATACCATCATAGGAACAGTTTGCTATCTTTGTGACAAATAATGAAGACCTATCAAGAATACCAATTTATTTGTACAAAAGAAATCAGTCAATATTTGCATGTATATGTAATGTATTAATTCAGATTGTAATATATGTGTAACCTGCTAATGGCTTTTCAATGGAAAAAGTGAAAAGAGCTTCATGTTAACTTTTATAATTTTAATAGGTTGCTTCTTCAGGTGGGAGAAGTATTTGACTGGGAGTCAGAAGACCTGGGTTGGAATCCTAGCTCTATTTTTCTGTGATAATGTAGGTCTGTTCTGCCCATCCTCTACCCTCCTCCCTCAGAAAAATTTCTGCAAACCCATGATGTCCAATAGACATAGCTCGTATTGGTCACAGCTGATAGAGTTAACTACCTAACAAGTTGGGCCTATCTAACTGGCTAAGAAAACCAATGACTTCCAGGACTTGGCTCAAAATGATGCATTGTCTTTCAAGAGTTTTTAATTAGGAGACTTGAGGAAGTTGCTAGTGGTTTGTGTATGCTGCAGCTGAAATATCCTGTAGGGCAGCAAGATTAATGTACAGAGGAAGCCAGTCATGGCCAGGCATGGTGGCTCACACATGTAATCCCAGTGCTTTGGGAGGGTGAGGTGGGAGCACCCAGTCTCAAAAAAAAAAGAGAGAATGTGAATCAAGAAACTGAATTGTAAAGGAATTTTGTAAAGCCATTATAAAGATTTTACTCTTTATTTTACAAGCAACAAGGGATCATCAAAGATTTGCTTTGGCAGGGTACGGTGGCTCATGTCCACATACCCAGCACTTTGGGAGGCTGGGACAGGAGGATCCCTTGAACCCAGAAGTTCGAGACTAGCCTGGGCAGCATAGGGAGACTGTTTCTCTACAAAAATTAAAAACATTAGCCAGTGCAGTGGCATGCACCTGTAGTCCCAGCTACTTGGGGAAAATCTCTTGAGTCCAGGTGGTTGAGGCTGCAGTGAGCCATTATCACACCATTGCACTCAAACTTGGGTAACAGTCGCCCAGAGTCTCACAACAAACAAAAAAACCCAACACTGTGTTTTATGAAGATAAGATAAGGTGAATTGGAAAGGAAGATCCTGGAAAGAAATAAATTTAAGAGGTTTGCAATATTCCTTGTTGAAAGATGATTAGGGGCCTTAAACTATGCCACTAGCAACAGGGATGGAAATAAGGGATCAGGAGACAAACATTTCAGAGATAAAATGAACGGGACTTTGTGGCAGTGCAGACTGTAAAGTCATACAAACCTAGCTTTGAATCTAGTTTTTCTCATTTATCAAGCCATGTGACCTTGGGCAAGTTACTTAAGCTCTCTGAGTCTCCCACTTTTCATCTATTAATTGGAAGATAATGATAGTACCTACCTCATAGGTTAGTTGTGGAGATTAAATGAGATAACCCAGTGCCTAGAACATAATCACTTTCTTTCAGAGCCTATTTATGATTATTAAATATAAAGGGATTAATTATAAGGAGAAATAAATTTAAGGTTATCAGGTAACTGCTGATTCTGGGTTATGTTATAAGCGAAGTTGAAGAGGAGGAAAAAGGGGCAGTTTTGGAAAGTAGCCAGGAAGTAAAGGAAATGTGGAATAGCAAGTTCACTTTAAGTTGTATGAAATTCGAGTTGATCAAAGAATGACCAAGTAGAAATGTTCGTGAATTAGTTAACATACTTAAAGTGCTTAGAAAAGTACCTGGCCCATAGTAACCAATATATACATTACTTATTATTAGCAACAGCAACTAAAAATGGAAGGCTGGTGCTCTAAAGATAAATTGGGGCTAGAAATAATATTTTTCAAAATATCTAGCCTCTCAATGGTAAGTGTGGGGATGGATATGATTTCTCATCCATAGTTTTACAACAAGAAGAAAACAGAAAACTTGGCAATGCCTAACAGTTAAGGAGTGTTCAGTAAAGACACTGAAAGCTGTCAGAGGTGGACTAACAGGAAATGTTTCAAAAGAAGGGGCAGAATTAGCTGTATTCGTCTTTTCTAAGGTCAGAAGTTGATGACAAGGTCAGAAGTTGGTCTTAAAGGCTATGGTAGCAGTGAGTTGAGCTGCCATTGGTAAAACAAAGAGGTGAAGAAAACTAAAAAATGACTAGTAGAGGAAACAGTTGTACTGATGATGGGTATTTTGTTTTGTTTTTTGAATAGTTGGCACATGAGTATGTTGGTGGGCAGAGTAGTGAAAAGCAAATGGTTAAAGAGGAGGAGAAAGAATTAGCAGTCTAGCAAAGTTCCAGGGAAGATGTGGACAGGTGCCTTTTGAAGGGAATACAGAACATCTCTGTCTTTCCTGGTAGAGTGTACTACTTGTATTGAGTTATAGTTACTTATTCTCTATATTCTTATTTATGTTACAGCTTATTATTTGCAGTCTTAGATTAATTGCCTCCACGTACTTCATTCTGTCCTTCTATCCAGTTAATCTGATTTTTCCTACTAAATGACACCTCTTTTCAAATTTTACAAACCAACTTCTTTTCTAATTTCTCCTGCAGTACCAGAATATATTCTAATTCTATTTTTATCAGCAAATTTTTAATTTTTTCTAATAGAAAGCTATTAAAAAGTAGGATGAGACCAGAATTCGATGAGATTGCTTAATCTTATTCAGTTATTCTAATATCCTTTATTAAATTCTCTAAAGTAGGGTATTTATCCAGTGAAGTAAAATGCAGGCACATCAGAACAAATGTGTAGTCTTAAGCTTATCCCCTAAAGAGCTACAAGGAAGGTACAAAATTATGTAGACAGCAGGATAGGGGAGATGGAACTGTCACTAGAACCTCCACAACCAGGTAAAAATGGTCATTTCCAATTTAAACATATCTCAACTATTTATTACTTTGTTGTTAATTAAGGTTAACTACTACTTCTTAAGTAGCTGATGCTGTTTTTCTGAAACTTTAGTATACTGTGTTTCTTTCTAGGACATAAACTTTTTTTTTTTTTTTTTGAGGTAGGGTCTCACTCTCGCCCAGACTGGAGTGCAGTGGTTGAATCTCAGCTTACTGCAACCCCCGCCTCCTGGGCTCGAGCCGTCCTCCCACCTTGGCCTTCAGAGTAGCCAGGAGTAAAGCAGGCACCACCATACCCAGCTAATTTTTGTATTTTTTGTAGAGATGGGGATTTTGCCACATTGCCCAGGCTGGTCTCAAATTCCTGGGCTCAAGAGATCCACTTACCTTGGCCTCCCAAAATGCTGGGATTACAGGTGTGTGCCAGCTGTGCCTGGTCCTAGGAGATAAACTGCTAACAAAAACTTCTTCCCTTCTTCCACTTTAAGAAAATATAGGCCAACTCTGGGTGCCCTGCCTATGAGTTAGCCATGCTCCTTAAGGAGCAGTTAAAAAAAGTAAAAAAAAAAAGCGCCGGGTGTGGTGGCTCATGCCTATAATTTCTGCACTTTGGGAGGCCGAGGTAGGGAGTTTGAGACCAGCCTGACCAACATGAGAAACCCGATGTCTACTAAAAATATAAAAATTAGCTGGGCGTGGTGGCACATGCCTATAATCCCAACTACTTGGGAGGCTGAGGCAGGAGAATCACTTGAACCCGGAAGGCAGAGGTTGCAGTGAACCAAGATCACATCATTGCACTCCAACCTGGTCAACAAGAGTGAAACTCTGCCTCAAAAAAAAAAAAAGAAAAAGAAAACAAAATATCAGATGTTTTCTGGGTACTATACTGAGTGAATCAAAAGTCCACTATTGAGTCTGTATTTTAAAAAGGAAGGGAGAAGCAACCCAAGTTTTAAACAGTTTCTTTAGTGGATCAAATAGGCATTTTATTTTATTTTAGACTAGGTCTCACCCTGCTGCCAGGCTGGAGTGCAATGGAACGATCATGGCTCTCTGCAGCCTTAAACTCCTGAGCTCAAGCGGTCCTCCCACTTCAGCCTCCCAAGTAGCTGGGACTACAGGTACATGCCACCACACCTGGCCAAGTTTAAAATTTTTTTTTTTGTGGAGACAGAGCCTCACTACTTGCCCAAGCTGGTCTTAAACTCCTGGGCTCAAGCAATTCTTCCACCTTGGCCGCCCAAAGTGCTGGGATTACAGACATGAACCATCATGCCCAGACAGACTTTAATATCTCCATATCTCAATTTTTGAATTCTTGATTTGTTTTGTAAAACATTTTCTCTGAATTCCTTTGACATTTCCTGATGATTTCTCATAATTTAGCAATTTATACAGTGTTTTGTATCGTTTATTATTATTTATGTTTCTTGAGGGTCTGGCTGTGTGCTTTTTTTTGTTTTGTTTTTGTCTTATTTATTTTTGAAACAAGGTCTCATTCTGTTGCCTGGGCTGGAGTGCAGTGGCATGATGATAGCTCACTGTAACCTCAAACTCCTGGGTTCAAGTGTTCCTCCTGCCTTAGCCTCCCAAGTAGCTGGGAATATAGGCATGTGTCACTATGCTTGGCTAATTTTTTATTTTTGTAGAGGCAGAATTTCCTCTGTTGCCCAGGCTGGTCTCAAAATCCCGGGCTCAAGCAATCTTCCCACTCGGCCTTCCAAAGTGCTGGGATTACAGGCATGAGCCACCTGACTGGCTGGTCTGTTTTAAAATTAGTTGCACTCAATTAAGAGAAAGAGAGACCCCAAAACAGTGGCTTTAATAAACAATAGCTTTTATTTTTCTAATGGAATGAGAATTCCAAAAAACAGGCAGTTGCTTGTATTAATTAGGGCCATAGGATATCAAGGCATAGGTCTTTCACATTTCCCTTGTCCTTTCTTCATGATCATAAGATGGTCTTTGCAGTCATGGCCAATGCGTCTGTGTTCCAGGCAGCAGAAAGGTGGAAGCAAGGAAGAAAATACCTGTTTCAGTCAAGCTGAATTTTCTGCTTACAGGTCATTGGAGAGAACAAGGTTATATGGTCACCCTTCTGTAAGTGAAGAATTGTTTTCTGCTTGAGCACATTGCATTTTCCAACAGAAATGAGATATTATTTTGGTAGGAAAGAAAGGGGAAGAGTCTATTAATTGGTTAAACACAGAATAACTTCTATCTTCTTTTTCTTTTTTTTTTTTTTTGGACACCGAGTCAAGCTCTGTGCTAGAGTACAGTGGCATGATCTCAGCTCACTTGCACCCTGCACCTCCCAGGTTCAAGCAATTCTCATGCTTCAGCCTCCCGAGTAGCTGGGACTGCAGGCACATGCCACCACACCCAGCTAATTTTTATATTTTTAGGAGAAATGAGGTTTTCCCATGTTTGCCAGGCTGGTCTTGAACTCCTGACCTCAGGTGATCCACCCACCTCAGCCTCCCATAGTGCTAGGATTACAGGTGTGAGCCACCACTCCCGACAGCTTGTATCTTTTATTCACCCCAAGAGTAAAGATATGTTAGTTCACACTTGAAATATCTAGGTTTTAAGTAGCTCTCAACACATAGCCACCTCCTTCATATGTCCTAGTAAAATGTGGAAGCTAATCCTCCAATTATGTGTCACAACTAGCTTCAAAACTGTAGACCTACCAGTACTCAAGAATGAATGCAGATTCAGCATCCCTAATCTGAAATCCAAAACGCTTCAAAATCTGAAACTTTTTGAGCGCTGTCATCATGACTCACAAGTGGCTAAGATACTGACACCTTTGCTTTCTAATGGTTCAGAGTACACAAACTTTGTTCAAGTCACAAAATTGTGTAAGATATTTTATAAAATTACTTTTAGGCCATGTGTATAAGGGGGATATGAAATGTAAGTGAATTCATCTTTAGACTTGAGCATCATCCCCAAGATATAATGTATATGCAAATATTCCAAAATCCCAAAATATCCTAAATTAGAAACACTTCTGGTCCCAAGCAGTTTGGGTAAAGGACACTCAACTTTTGTAAGGTTGTGAGCAACAAAAGACTATGTGATTTCAAGAAATAAGAGGTGACATTGGGTAATGATTCATGGCTGTTGTGGTTTTTGAAGGGTAAAAAACATGATTTCTCTAGTTTGAAAGACAGGGAAATACATTAAACTCTTTTTTTTTTTTTTTTTTTTTTTTTGAGACATTTCTTGCACTGTCACCCAGGCTGGAGTGCAGTGGCACCATCGTTGCTCACTGCAGCAGCCTTGACCTGCTTGGTTCAAGCGATCCTCCTACTTCAGCCTCCCAGTTAGCTGGGACTACAGGCACATGCCACCATGCCTGGCTTATTTTTGTATTTTTTGTAGAGATAGGGCTTTGCCATGTTGCTCAGGCTGGTTTCAAACTCCTGGGCTTAAGCAATCCTCCTACCTCTACCTCCCTGGGATTATAGATATGAGCCACCATGCCCAGACCATTAAACCCTTAACATTATCAAAGACTATATTTAAGATGATCTTTAATCCCCAAATTTGCAAACATGGAAGTGTTTGTACCAGGTATATATGACTTTGTCCTTTCAAATCATGTTTGTCACGTTTCCTGTAGATTATCCTCATGCCACAAGTTAACCACATTTTCAACTTTAATGAAAAGTTGTTCTCTTATCTAGTGAGCCACTTTTATGTTAGCTAAAAACAGTTACTTCCTGAAATAGTTTCAGTTTTACAATTTTTTTTCTCTTTCCTTTTGTTGTAAATTCACTTACCTAGATGAAGCCTCCTTTGAGCTGGATACTTACATTTTAAATTTATTCAAAAATTTTGTTCTTGCTAAAAGAACATTCTTTCTTCTTTCATTCATTCATTACTTCTTTCATTACTTCTTTCCATTACTTCTTTCATTCATTCCTTCTTTCATTCATTCATTACTTCTTTTCATTCATTTCATTCATTACTTCTTTCATTCATTCTTCCATTACTTCTTTCATTCATTCATTTATTTTAAGAAACAGTATCACGCTCTGTGAGGAAGGCTGGAGTGCAGTGGTGCAATCATAGCTCACTATAGCCTTGACCTCCTGGTCAAACCATCCTCCCACCTCAGCCTCCTGAGTAGCTGGGATTACAGACATGTGCCACCATGCCTGGCTAATTTTATTTTTAGAGACAGGGTCTTGTGGCTGGGTGCAGTGGCTCACATCTGTAATCCCAGCACTTTGGGAGGCTGAGGCGGGCGGATCACGAGGTCAGGAGTTTGAGACCAGCCTGGCCAACATGGTGAAACCCCATCTCTACTAAAAATACAAAAATTAGCTGGGCATGGTGGCGTGTGCCTGTAATCACAGCTACTTGGAGGCTGAGGCAGGAGAATCGCCTGAACCCAGGAGGCAGAAGTTTCAGTAAGCGATGATCGAGCCATTGCACTGTAGCCCTGGGCAACAGAGCAAGACTGTGTTGGGGCAGGGGTGGAAGGTGGGGCGGAGAGGAGAGACAGGGTCTTGTTATGTTGCCCAGGCTCATTACATCTTTAGATCCTTTTACTTTCTTCACCTGGGTTACCAGTACTAGCCATTAATTGGTCCCAGACCGTGACATCAGCATTGAGCAGGAATCATTAGATATGCAAGTTATTTAGCCCTACCCCAGACAATTAGAAATTTTGAGGCTGGGCCCAGCAATCTGTTTTAACAAGCCCTCCAGATGATTCTGATGCATGCTAAAGCTTTAGAATCATTTAAACAATTCGGATTCTTACCACAGAAAAATGCAAATTTTACGTGTAACAAAACTTCATGTTTACTTGCTCACAAATAATAATTAGAATGGGGACTGCCAGACAATTACTAAATAAAGAGAGAGTGTTGGACGTAGAAAAATAGGCACTTTCATTTACTTTATTAAAGGCAGTATACACTGGTCAAATGAATGATGGTGCATTTGTATAATAAAATATTGGGCAGCTGTGAAAAAAAAGTAAATCTGTATGAATTAACTTTTTTTTTTTTTTGAGACGTAGTCTTGCTCTGTCTCTGAGGCTGGAGTGCAGTGGTGTGATCTTGGCTCACTGCAACCTCTGTCTCCTGGCTTGAGGTGATTCTCGTGCTTCAGCCTCCCGAGTAGTTGTGATTACAGGCACCTGCCACCATGCCCGGCTAATTTTGTATTTTTAGTAGATACGGGGTTTCACCATGTTGGCCAGGCTGCTCTCGAACTCCTGACCTCAGGTGATCCACCCACCTCAGCGTCCCAAAGTACTGGAATTACAGGTGTGAGCCAACATACCCTGTTGTGTTAACATTTTTAAAAGCTCAAGAAACGGTGCAAGGGGAAAAGGCAAGTTGCAGAACAGTTGTGTTCCCAAAAGAAATACACATGTATATTATGTGTATTTCTTATGTCATTGGAAATATTAAAAAAAAAAAAAATTAGAAGCTTCTTCTAGTTTTACTAATGACAGTGGACTTGGGAGGATGACACCAGGAAGGGAGACTTCCAACTTTTTCATCCTTTAACATTTTATGTTGTTTGACATGTGAGCATGTATTGCTTTTATATATTTTTAAAATTGTTTTTTTAAAAGCAACTAGATTTTCTAAAGTATTGAGACTACATTGTAGAACATCTCTATTACTGGTATAAGATATTTGCACTTTATTTGCTAGAGTTTCTTTGGATATGGTTTTTAAAATAAGTGATACCATCTGGAATACATTTTGATAAATGAAACTGATAACTGAGCACACACTAAATTAACATTATTAGAATCTGGAGGTGGGGAGCAGAAATTAAAATAAGCCTCTCTTAAAGATAATGAAGTATTGAACTGTTATAGGAGCAGTAGAAAATGGAAGACAGAAAAGAGATGAATTGCAGAGGACTTATACTTTTTGCACAGTGTTTTGGATTATTTTTAATTTTCATAGTAGTTCGAATGTTCCCAGTGTATTTTTATGTTAAATAGTTTCCATATTTACCTCCTTTGTTTGCTTTAAAAATAGTTCAGACATCACATTTAGAATTATTAGAGACATATAAAGAATCTTAAGTCTATTTTAATCTTTATTCTCTTTTAAATTAGAGGTTGTAGTTTATATCTTCAGCCTAACAACTTATTTGACATGTAATGTCATTAAACCATACCTGATAGGTGTTTTTTTTTTTTTTCTCTCTCTCTCCTTAAAAACAGTGGGGAAATCTACACAATTCAGTTTTTCCATCAGCAGGTGGCAGACTTCTCTGGCTGTTGTGGCACACTGCTATTCTTTATCAAATTATTTTTCTTGTGTAATGCACTTTTAGTTAACTCTCAGAATTGCTTAAACCATTAATCTATGCAATTTAAACCAAGTATGATAACCTTCTGCCATTATAGACTTAAATGCCATTTTGTCTTTTTTTCATATATGTTTATCTTCCTCATTTTCAAGGTGCTAATAGATTACGAAGTAGTTGAGCAGTTCATTGAAGAGTTGCTTCATTTGTTTGTCAAGGTCCTTCTTGTAATTAGGTGGAAGTTGATAGCAAGAGCCTGCAAGATCCTTCCTGTCCCCATTCTGTCTTCTCTACTGCCTTAACAGAAGGCACAGCCTTCTCCTTTACCTCCGATATCATATTGTTAGTTGCTCAATCTTTCCCCCATGAACAAAGATTCAGTTTTTCAGTCTATATGGATTTCTCTGTCAAATGGTTAGGGTTCTAAGGGAAATAAGTTGCTAGGAAAAATTTGATGAGATGGGGAAAAAGTTGAGAACCCAGGCATTATATACAGCATAGCAAAATGTTGCAAAAGAGAAACTCACTGTAGTCAGCTTAAGAAAAAAGGAGGCTCCACTGGGACTAGAACTAGAAAGTACTTAGAAACGGATGCCTGTTTGGGTTAATTTGGCACTGTGCTATCATTCTGTAACTAGGGAAAAACTTAGAGTTGTCTGCTATGACCAGGTATACTCTACGTTGTTTATTTAATCCTCTGAACACAATCCAACTGGTAGTTACTTTCCTAATTTTCTTTTAACTCACTTAGGAACTAGCTAGGAAGTAGCATAATCAGCATTCAGTCTGATTCTTGTACTCTGAAGCTTTTGGATAAAGTTTCCCTGTTTGGGTAATTTAAACAGCTGAAAATTTGTTGCCAATTTTAAAAATTTTGATGTCTTTCCAAGACAGATAAATAGAATAAAGATTCTGTTTTGTGCACAATATATACATAAAAGAGATTTTATCACATGTTCCTAATTTTGGTAGGATAGGGAACTCGAGTATTCCATAATTTTTGTTCTGTAATTCTCTGTGTGTGGCTTATTTGGTAATGATAGACAGTATCTTTTTCCTTTAACAAGTGATGTAATCTGTGGCTTGAACAGAAGACAGTCTTGTAAGGGAATGGGGTGGTCTTTGAAAGTTTAGTAGTTGGTAAATCCTTGGTTCAAATCTCAGCCCTGCCACATTTTATTGGTTTATCCTTGGACAAGATAGTAAACTTTTCTAAGCTTCAATTTCCAATTATCTGGAATGGTGATGATTCACATAAATACTCTCATGCCTCATTTACTTCAGGGTATTATATTAAGAATATATTCTGTCTTTGTCAGGCAATGTTGCTGTAAGACCTAATAATAATAATTAATAAAGAATATGTTCTTAGTGTTTGTATTTTATTTCACCTGATGTTTTAAAATAATTATATTTGGTAGAATTCTAACAGTATACTATTCTACGTGCCTTCCTGGATTATTAAGATGAAAAAAGAGATGATATACATAAAGTTGCAAATAGTGCTTACCACATAGTAGTTGTTCAATAAATATTGTCCTATCTTCTCCCTTCTGTTAATAAAGCTAATTTTGTCCAACTTACTTTTAGACATGATACTCTCTTAAAGTAGGTTTAATTATGTAATGCATTAAAAAGATTGTCTCTAAACAATATTCCATTTGAGCCCTCAGACTTGGAGATAGCAGAATGTTTAGTTATGTCATGTATCTTTCTTAAAGTTTAAAAAGATGGGATATGGGGAGATATCCAGCATTATGCCAAATTTTGAGCAACAATTTGTAACCTGACCACCTAGCACTGTAGAAAACAGAGCCTGATCCGAATTATGCATGCTGTAATCATTGGAGATGATTAAAGTGACCCAGGGGGTCTTGGAGGCGTTACCTATATAATTATTTTATTTCGAGCTACTGAAATTTAATTTGACTAAAACTATACAAGAAACATAAGTTATTATAGATAATAAAGCTTTCATATATGTTTTACTAACTTTTGAATCCCCTCTAGTACACTTATAGCAAGCATAGATCACATGATTCATTATAGATTTCCAAAAACTAACTTATGAGCTCCACATTTGTGGGTTTCCAATCATATGACCTAACTTCAAAGAAGTCGTAATAATTGGACTCATGAGTACCTGAATTGTGATCCAGCTTTTTTTTTTTTTTTTGAGACGGAGTCTTGCTCTGTCACCAAGCTGGAATGTGGTGGCATGATCTCAGCTCACTGCAACCTCTACTGCCCAGGTTCAAGCAATTTCCCTGCCTCAGCCTCCTGAGTAGCTGGGATTACAGGTGCACACCACCACACCTGGCTAATTTTTTGTATTTTAGTAGAGACAGGGTTTCACCACGTTGGCCAGGATGGTCTCAATCTCCTGATCTCTTGATCTGCTTGCCTCAGCCTCCCAGAGTGCTGGGACAGGCATGAGCCACCGTGCCTGGCCATGATCCAGCTTTTTACAAGGAATTTGTTCATTTAAACTTTTACCAGGCCGGGCAAGGTGGCTCATACCTGTAATCCCAGCACTTCGGGAGGTGGAGGCAGGAGGATCACTTGAGCCCAAGAGTTAGAGACCAATCTGGGCAATATAAGGGGACCTCATCCCTACTAAAAATCAAATACATCAAAAAAAAAAAAGAAAGAAAGAAAACACACATACACA
Organism: Plecturocebus donacophilus; assembly: GCA_004027715.1. NCBI lineage: Eukaryota > Metazoa > Chordata > Mammalia > Primates > Pitheciidae > Plecturocebus > Plecturocebus donacophilus. The sequence goes on from PVKP010010930.1 coordinate 35,905, forward strand.
AATCAAATATATCAATACCATAAATGAGGACTCCATTTATGATATTGTCTTACATCCTGTTTTCTTTAACCTGACCTACCTATTGCAACATAAATGTCATTTCCTCTAAAAGCTTAAATGCAGAATTTAATCCTATTTAAGAAAGTAAAACACACACACACACATACACACACACACATACGTATAAAAGCCAGATGTGGCAATGCATGCCTGTAATCCCAGCTACTAGGGAAGCTGAGACAGGAAGATCACTTGAGCCTAGGAGGTTGAGGCTGGTGAGCTGAGATCGTGCCACTGCACTCCATTCTGGGTGACAGAGTGAGACTGTGTCTCAAATAAGAAATAATTTATCTATTCTATTTTGTTTCATTTCTATTTTGAATAGTCATAATATTGAAGTCAGTTCACTGTTGTCTTCAGGGAAGTTTGAAGAGAAGTCACATACCTAGACTGATGTTTTGCATGTTTAAAAAAATCATCTTTCTATTTACATCATGCAGCAATTAGCAAGAACAGGTTTCGCAAGAGTCAGTATATTGACTGTTGCATCTCATCTCCTATTAAATTGTCTTCCTTATATTGTGGCTTCATTGTTTTGCTTGGAATAACTTCCTAGGGTGTCATCCAATTTAAGTTTAAAAATACATTCCTTGTTGGAATGGTAGTTGGATTATAGTAGCCCAACTATGAGTTAGTAGGTAAGTCTAGATTGTATTGTTGAGAAATAACTATACTTGCTACAGGTTTTCTGCGTGATTATGATGTGATTTCTTTTACATGCAACTTTTAATTAATGTATTACCTTTGTTTTCTTTACTTCCCTGTCTCAATATTAAAGACAATAAGTTATTAAAGCTTAAATTCATATATTTGTTTTTTCTGTGGGCTTTCTGTTTTTTCATTATTTGAATTTCTAAGAAATCTTTCAATGGCAAAATATGAAGTAATAATTTTTAGTTTTTCAAGTTGATTGAATAATTGACTATCTATAAAGCTCTTAACTAGTTACTCAGAAATACAAATAGATATCTCTTTCTCCATTGATAAAGACATCCAGTTTCAGTGTTAAAAGGGGAGGAACAACAATCTTCCAAAGATGCGAATTCTCTACAAGTGCTCTGCTCTTTGGCATATGAATTTCAGATCTAGAGTTTGCCACTAGGAGTGACAGGAGTGGCTTCTGTTTCTATGTCAATGAGTAAAGAATCTCCAAGGCAACAGGGCCCAGTTATTGTGTACAGAGATGAAAGTCCATTGTGCTGTTAAAGAACCTGCCTTTACAACTTTGTACTTCCATATCCTTTGTATCCTTTCTCAAAAAAACAATTTTTAAGTACTCTAGAGCTATTAGAAACAAAATTCAGTGTCTTTGATATAGTGCTTTGCTTGTGTTCTTGTTCCTTTCTTGTGGCACATTTTTAAAACATTCTTACTCATTCATAGACTTCTCAAGCCCTCTCATGTTATGTATATATTATTGCCTAGGGACAGCTTGATATAGTTTGGTTCTTAAAAAAGTATCCCAACTCTTGTACATTAAGTCACATAAGTAGTAAATGATTTAACTTCTCCTGACTTCAGATTCTTTATCTATAAAAAAGGAGAAGTATTATTTTTCTCTTAAAATTATACCGATTAAATTACAATGTATGTAAAGGACAATCACATGCTTTCAGGACTTTGACAAAGCAAGAAAGTTCTTGGTACTTGTTAGTCCCTCTTTTGGGGACACTCCACTAATCCCACTATCTCACTTCCACCCCACTCCTACCATGTACATCACGAGGTCAAGAGATCGAGACCATCCTGGCCAACACGGTGAAACCCCGTCTCTACTAAAGTACAAAAAATTAGCCGGATGTGGTGGTGCGTGCCTGTAGTCCCAGCTACTCGGGAGGCTGAGGTAGGAGAATTGCTTGAAACCGGAAAAACGGAAGTTGCAGTGAGCCGGGATTGCGCCACTGCACTCCAGCCTGGCGATAGAGCGAGACTCCGTCTAAAAAAAAAAAAAAAAAAAAGATGAAGTCTCTTATAGGCAAGAAGCAACATCCATATTCCCTCTCTTCTCTGTTCTCCTTAGAATCAGACTAGCAGGACAGGCACACACACCAGCAGAGTCCCAACCACCTACCATTAGAGACCAACACTCCTCTTGATAGGATACTAGCCAGCTTTCTTTTCGTGCAATAAAGTGTTTTGTTTTGGAGTAGACTAAGCTGGCTGGATTCTTTGCTTCTGATCTCCTTTAGAAACATTGTTTCGAACAATCCGTCCTATGTTGTTGATTGGCCTTTTTTTTCTGATTATGGATGTGATGGGTGCCACTCCTATTATGATTTTAACACGCTATTTACATTCCCCAAGGAGCACATTTATTTTCTAAAACTCAGGCTGTAAAAATGGCCCCTTAAAGTCATTACAAATACTGTCTTATTATTCTATTTTAAACTTTCCTATACTTATATAAAGATTTTTCCTTCTCAAATTGGAATCTTGCTGTAGATATTATAACTTTTATCAATCAGCAGTAGACCATATGTCTGTAAATACTCAGCTCATGGACCAGTACTGTGCAGTGATCTGAAACATGGGTTCTGAAGTTAGAACTGAGTTTGAACCCATTTCTACCACTTATCAAGTATAAGGCTTAATTTACTCACTGGTAAAATGAGAATAATACTAGCACATACCTTCTAGGATTGTTTATAAGTATTATATGAGACAAGGAATGTCAAGTGCTTAGAAGCACCTGGCACATAGTAAACACACAATAAATTTTAGCTATTCATAATAATCATTTTTAAGAGCAGTATAATTTTATAGTTTATGTATACATAACAGTTTATTCACCTCTTCTATATTAATGAATATTTATGTATTGGCCATTTGGGTCATTTCCAGTTTCCCAGAATTATAAAGCAAATCTACAGTATATGTCCTGGCAGCCCAAGTTTTGTGTACCACCTCATTTCTTTAGGGAAAATTTCTAGATATAAAATTGGTGTGTCAAAGGGAATGTATATGTCTAATGCTTTTAATAGTATTTCTAAATTGTACTCCAAAAAGATGAACTATCATTTCAGCATTCTTTGTTGTTGAAAGTGATCTGTGAATCATCTTTCAAAGTGATATATTTAAAATTTTTACCATTGTTAACTATAGGAATATTAAAAGACATTTAAGTCATCATTTTCATACATAATACAGAAATATTTTAGAAATGGAGCACCTTTGCTGCCCTTGAGTCTCCATTACTGATTAGATATAATAGGCTGTTCTCTTAGAGGAGTGTTGCATTATGAATTTTATTATTTTATTAAAATAGCAGTGTCAAAGGTTTCATGTTTGGTAGATACAAATTTGGATAGTTTGTTGTTATTGTTGCTGTTGTTGTTGTTTGAGACAGAGTTTCTCTCTTGTCGCCCAGGCTGGAGTGCAGCAGCACAATCTCAGCTCACAGCAACCTCCACCCAGGGTTCAAGTGATTCTCCTGCCTCAGGCCTCCCAAGTAGCTGGGATTATAGGCGTCCACCACCACGTCCAGCTACCTTTTCGTATTTTTAGTAGAGGCAGGGTTTCATCATGTTGGCCAGATTGGTCTCGAACTCCTGACCTCGGATGATCCACTTTCCTCCATCTCCCAAAGTGCAGGGATTACAGGCGGGAGCCACTGCACCCAGCCTGGATAGTTTTTTAACAGCAATTTTAACATTTGTTCGTGTTCTTTTTAGTAGAGAACGATACTTCACAAAATTTGATTACTGAAATATTACCTAGACTAGATTCCTCTGAGGACAGTAGAGAGAAAGCTGATAATAAAAATGTATTTACATAAGTGTTGCATAGCCATGTTCCTAATGATAAAGTTTCGCAGAGCCCATGGCATAACTTATCTATCAGGTCCTGACACATGGTATTAGCATATTGCTAACCTAGTATTCAGGTTAAAAGCAAGACTAGTTCCCTTTAAAAAAAAAAGTAAAAATATTTTCTTCATGACAATTGGACTGCTCTTATTTTAACAGGAAGGAACTTTTTCCCCAAATTTTTAAAAATAGAAATTTTTATTTTCAGATTTTATGGCTGGTCTTATTTATTAAAAGTATAGAAAAATATAAAAATCACTTTAAGTCTCACTGCCCTTTGATAAAGACTATTAAAATTCTATTGACTATATTTGCATATATCATGTCTTTTTGTTCATGGACTTTAAGTGAGCTAATCTTTTTTTTTTAATTGTAAAATATGCATAATATATATGTGCCATTTTAACCATTTTTAAGCATTTAATTTGGTGGCATTAAGTACATCTACACTGCTGTGCAACCATAACCACTGTCCACTCCAGAACTCTCTTCATCTTTTAAAACTGAAACTTTATCCGTTGAGCAATAATTCTTCATCCTCCTCCTCCAGCCCTGGCAATGGCAACGTAATCTTTTTTACTTTGTATTAAAATAGAATATACAGAAAAGTTCACATATCAGAAATACACTGACAAACCACGAGGAAGGGAATGTTTTTAAGTGTTAGTGTGGAGGTTCCTCTTTTCTTTCCAGAGCCAGTTGCTAGTTCTAATAGTACAGATTTACCTTCTCTTAACCATCACATAGCTTCAATTGATAATGTTGTATAGAAAGACTGGTGACTAGCTCAGAGCTAGCGAGACTGTAACCAAGAGCATGTATAAAGTACCGTGCAGCAGTGCGTCACAAGGTTTTTGCATAGAGCTTAGTTGAGGCTTTTGGAACCGCCCTCGGTTGCACCTTGTGCTATATTAGTGCTTCTCAGACAGGAAGAATTTTCTTTTGCTGGTGAAGCTTGTCCGGTTACCTTCAGGGTAAGTGTGTACAGTTAATACAAATGAGTTTCTCTTGTCTAACTTTGTATGATTCTTACTTGATTCTATATCTTATTGAAATTTTGGGCATTTTAAAATACAAACTTAGTAAATAAAAGCATGATCCAGTATAATGCAAAACTTCTTTATAATTTGTGAAGACATGAATATGCAAAACTTAGAAGAGTCTTAGGTCTCAGAAATAATATTTTATATGTATTAGTTTTAAGAGCTTCTTGTTTTACATGTAGATGTTAAGAAAAAACAAAGTACCTTCAGAAGTCTCTTTCCAGGTTGAGGGGAAACACTATAAGATTCAGTTTTGTTGTTCCTTCAGTTGCTATGTGACTCAGTTTTACTGACAAGCCACAAGCTTTTTGTTACTAGGATTAGGAACAGTTTATTATGAGTAGAAATAAAGATGATCAATTTTTATTTTGTGTGTGTGAGCTTTACCTAGGATTTTATAGAACGGGATTATCACTGGTATGTTTTATGAATTGATGAAAGCTAGATTACTGATTTATAACAAATTATATATTGAAAATTAAGATTCAAAAATGTATATTACAGTAAAATCCTAGAATATTATGGCTAAGTTATATTTAAATAATTGAATTTTCTACATCTTATTTTTTTTTCCTTTAAATAAGAGAAAGTAGATCATTCAGCAGACCATTTCTTAAAGCAGTTTGCTTGGTTTTTATTGGCAGCCTGCATCCAAGCCTGGCGTCGCTGGATATTGCTTGTCAACTATGCTGTTGTTCTAGGACACATTCAAGGACAGAAGAACTCAGAGTGCCTTAAGGGTTGTCATTAGTTTTCATGTGCTACGTGTGTGGCTTGCTTATCTTGAAAAATGCTGTTAGATATTAGAGGCAGTGAGGGTGGGAAGGATAGAGAAATAAATTATAAACACTGAAATTGTTTATTTGCATAAATATCCACAGAATTCTGACTCAGTAGCTGCCTTACCATTTAGGAAAATCGGTTAAAATTGCCCATTTTTAAATAACTAGCTTTTGAAATCTGTTTTTTCCTCTTTCACCTATATCCTCTTCTTCCCCTCCCATCCTTTGCTATTCAGTTTCATTTTTGTTTTATGCCTGTATCGAGAAAGTTTCACTTTGCAGTTTGTGTGTGTCTTTTTTTTCCCCATTGCTGAGTTAAAAATTAGGGAGAATTATTTAAATGCCCCCCAAAATTATTACCACCATACAAAAATTATGAACTTGTAATTTGATTTTGCATGTGTTAATCACCCTAAGAAAGTAACATTAAAAAAAAAAAAAAACCCAAGCTTAAGAAAGATAAATAGTACAGGTCACTGAAAAAGTGCAGAAAAAATGGATTCACCATGGATGTTTGGTACTGTTGCTGGCACTTTGTTCATATTATAGTAATATATGTTTTTTCTTATGTAATAGTTTACCATTCACAATTTTATTACCTTATCAATGTAGTTTATATGTTTCTGCTAGCATCACAATCAAAGCAGTCACAATTTTTAAAGCTATATTACCGAATTTAATCTTTTTCACTTTCCTGTAAGACAGTCAAGTAGACCTTTAAAAGTGATCAGTTTGCCACCATATATTCTCACTCATAGGTGAGTGTTGAACAATGAGAACACGTGGACACAGGGAGGGGAGCATCACACACTAGGGTCTGTTGAGGGGGATAGGGGAGGGACAGCGGGGCGTAGGGAGGTTGGGGAGGGATAACATGGGGAGAAATGCCAGATATAGGTGATGGGGAGATGGAGGCAGCAAACCATATTGCCATGTATGTACCTATGCAACAATCCTGCATGTACCCCAGAACCTAAAGTGCAATAAAATATATATATATATAATAAAATTTAAATGTACATGCAGTTCAACCCAGACTCTCCCTCCTGGGACTCTATATTATAGAAATGAAAGCCCCAGTGTGTACACACACACACACACACACACACATATAAAAGTAATCAGTTTGCATTCAGATACTTGGAAGACTTGCTTTAAATCAGGTAAATTTTTTCATGTAGACATACCAGTTTTCATTAATTGACTTGTAAACTATCATCAGAATGAAATACCATGATAACTAAAGTTTTCAGTTATCAAGTTTGTGTTAAGTGAAGTTCTTACCTCTTGTTTCAGTCTTTAGCCTTGTCCTACATATTCCTTATAAAGAACTCTGCTATAGCAGAGACCTTAATCTCATACAAAAAGCACACAAAGTAATTATTTTCCAGTTTCCACATTTTCCAGTTCATATTTAAAGGCTCTGAAGACTTAAAATGTTAAAACTTCCTTTGAAGAGAGTTCATAGTTCAAGAGCAGTATTTTCTATTTTTGAACATGTCTTCTACACTTGATGTGTTTTTTCCAGCAACTCTTCTCTTGAAGCATCTGCAACAGATGACCATTGGCAAAGTAAGCCAGAACTTTATATACCAGGTATAGGTTTACAAGCCTATTGGTTTAAAAATACTCTGCCCTAATTTTCAATGTCTTCCTTAGAATAGTGCCAGAATGCTGACATTTTACACCTTAGTCTTTACACTTTTTAAATGATACAGGCCTTAGAATGATTTTTGTATAAGGACTTGCAGTATCACTTTATGTGAGATTATCTTAGCTTGAAGATAAATTCTGGTCAGATTACTAGTGAGGACTGGGAAGAATGAAAGATCTTCAGTTGAAGTTTGCCTAGTATTCATTAATTGTTTATGTACTTACCAAAAAAAAAAAAAAAAAAAAAGAGGTCCTAAAGTTGGCAGTCAAATTTCTGATCACTCTTTGTTTTTATTTGATGAGATCATGAGAAAGATAATTATTCTTTTACCAACTTATACTGACTTATTTCCCCTTTAAACTCAAAATGTATATCCCAAAAGGAGCCATCCTTCAGAGGTAGAAACTAAAGAGGAATTCTACTACCTGACTGTGTAACAAGAAGATCTTAGATTCCTAGATATTAAAATGTGTTTAATTCTTCACTATGTGAATTGTTTGCCCTTGGGCTTTTCAAATGTTTCACAGATTATGTGATATTTTTATAAATTCTATAGTACTTTTCCACAGCCTCCACACACCTTCTTTGTTTTCATGCTAATAAGATGGGTTTTTTTAAATAGTGCTCTTTGAGAAATTTTGACCACTTTTTAGATATTAAACATCAAAGAAAAGCTGCAAGCTTTTAATAATTAGGCTTTCATTGCTATGAATGAAGAAATAGACTTGCACACAGCTTCTATAATACCTTGTTTGTTAAAAATAGATGACTATGACAGAAAGAAGTTAGACCAAGGAAAGTTTACTTACACTTGACTGTAATCACCTAAGCTAGAGACTACTGATCCCCAAACTACTATTATATTTTGAGGGTGGCAATCAAATGTTTTATGGGTTATATGGGGTGTGTGTGTGTGTCTGAATAAACATATACACATACACATCTTTATATCGATATATAGACACACATACTGTAGATACATTCTTTTTCAGATGTGAAAAATTACAAGTTATCATCTTACTATTTGGAAATAGTGTTTACTCAACTCTAAGATCCCATCAATTATGAGACTACCAACTTACTAGCAGCCTTTCTGAGAGGGAGAAAAAGACATTTAGTGATTAAAATGGAAGGGGGTAGGGGCTGAATTTTAGAATTTGAGAAAATTTGATATATCTGCTATAACACCTTTTAATTATAAAGAACACGGATCTAATGTCCAACTTCTATTACTAGAATTTAAGAAAAAGTCAGATATTTTCTCCCCTTCAACTAAGTTGCCATTTTTAAATAGTGCTTTGATTATAAAATTTTACTTATCTGAAATAAAGTAAAAGTAAAGTCATTATCGAACAAAAATAGATTAGTAATTTCCCCTAAGATTGATACTGCCGAAACAACAACAACAACAAAACTTTAGAATAATGATGAGGGATATTTTTAAAACTGGTTCTTTTTGTTTGACAAACGGCTACGTTTAAACTTCACCCAGACCCTAAAAGGTTCATTCAGTTGATACACACAGTCACATACCTATTTTGTGCTAGACACAATGCTCGATTCAAATATAACTTAGATCTTAGTCACATCACATTAAAAAATTAAAGATTTTAATATAAGAAAATTGAAGGAAAATTTGGACTTTTGTGTTTTCTCTTACTATATTGATTCAATAGTAGCAATGCATAATTTTCCCACAAACTTCATCCTTACATGTAGAGAAAGTGTTGATAAAATATTCTTGCAATAAAGTGCTCTTTGCAAATGTGTACTTTATTTTCACTGTTTATTCAATTTTCTTAATACCAGATAAGTTCTTATAGGAGAGCTTCAGATTCTCCATACAAAATGTTTAATCCAAAATTATGCTAGAGTAAAACCCTTGCTAAGCTTCTTAGGAAAAAAAAAATGCTTGTGATAATTTAGTATTTAAATCATAACAAAGTTTTTTGCCTCATTGTACTCCTGAAAGCAAGATGGGTCACCAGCAGCCCTACTGGAGCCACCCACGAAAGTTGGGCCAAGATTCTCCGTCTTGTCTCATCTGCCCAAACCAGCATGGTCTGATCCGGAAACACAGCCTCAATATGTGCCGACAGTGTTTCTGTCAGTACGCAAAGGACATAGGTTTCATCGAGTTGGACTAAGTGATCTTCCTTGAATGGATTATTGAAGGCTTCCACCCAGTGAAAGAAACTATGTTAGTTCTTCATACATAAAATAAACATTTTTAAAAAACAAAATAAGTCATATCAAAAACACCACCTTAGTATATTATTAGCATAACAGGAAGAACCTGAAATTTATGTGTGTCACGTGTACTTTTTTTTTTCTCTTTTGCTGTGATATCACCTGGGAAAATCCAGAAGATTGGATAACCAAGAAATGACTAATCAAGAGTCTGCTGTACATGTGAAAATGGTGGGTATTTGCCTATTTTCAGTTCCATTTATTAATGGTAAATCTTCACCACTTTTACCTCTGTCTCTAACCAGGTAATTATGGGACTGAAATTTTATACACCTCTTCTTTGCAGTGCATCACACAATAAACATCGAGTACTTATTGAATTGAATTTCAAATTATTTTTTAAATGTTTTTGCTTGAAATCTAATGCACATTGTTGTGGTTTTCAGAATATAAAATGCCTCCCCTATTCCTTTTTATGCTAAATTTTCTTTGCTCGGTGATAACACACTTAAATCGTACAGTGTGAAATACATTATTATAGGCTTCCAAATTTAAATGGCAAGCATTCAAAAAAATTTTTAAAAACTTCTTACATGACAGTAGAGTTACATTACATACACTAGGATGAGATAGGAAAGGTACAGGTTTTGGAGTCAGAACTGGCTTCAAATCTTAACTCATTCCTTATTAGATACCATAGCCCTGAATGAGAGCAATAGAAATGGGTGTGAAACCACCAACTATATGTTATTATTCATACTTAATGAAAACGTATATAAAGTTCCTAATAACCACAGAATAAGCACTCATTAAATATTAGTCTATTATGTTAGTGCTTTAACGCTGTAACTGGCATATTTATTTATATGTGTGGAAAGAAATTACATCTGTTCTCCATATTCACAGTGATAAAGTCTTTAAAACAACAATTTTAAAAAATACTTTCTTTTAAAGGGAACTACTGCCCCCATGATATCTTGTTTTCTCTTTGTGTTCTTTTTATTGTTGTGCCTCCTCTTCTGTTCCATTTCTTTTTTCAGCTTTCTCTTTCTTTCTAGCTTTTTTCTGGCCTATAAATTAGAGCATGACTCAGCAACCAAACTACATTTTGTCACACATAATAAACACACTTGTTCAACTTTCCCTCAACCAGTGTAGAATCCAAGGTGAACTCAAAATGGTGATTAAGTCATCATCAGTTTAGTTATTGTTACTAAGTTGAAGCATATGAAATTATTGATTTTATATGTCAAATATAGTCCAATATTGCTAGTTTTATATGGTTAAACCTAATAGCAGCTTTTCGCATCCATTGAATGATTGATATTTGATTCATTGGAACTGAGCATATCTCTCTGATACATAGAATTAAACCACTCTAAAACTAATTTTCGTGTTTTTAAGCTTATGTGAATACAAGCAGTATAGGAATTTCCTGACATATAAACAGTGTCAGTGATACCTTTGTATAATATTGTTACTTTGGTCCTAGAGCCCCTACAGAAGGTGTCTGTAGAGGGAAGTAGCAGTGTATTCACCCAACAATTGCTCAGACTGTTGAAGGAAAACAATCCAAAAGATGTTTGTTTTTTTTTAAACTATTACATTAATTTACATAATTTTTACCTTGGTTTAGCTTTTCTAAAAATATTGATAGGTCTTTTATACTGGCAACTTTATAACATGTTATTCTTCACTTCTCATTAACAGGCTCCAGCTCTCTCTGTCCAGACTTTTTACACGCACACTTCTCTGTGTACACTTAAGTTCTAGACAAACAGAGCTATTTCTCTTTTTCTCACATTAGACCCTGCACTTTGATTCCTCTCTAATCTCAGTATATCTAAATCCTGTTTCTATTAGAGAGCCTAGCTCTGTTGACTCTTCCTCCTTTCACCCCAGAAGAAGAAATCTATTTCTTCTATTCCTCTTACATTTTATCTGGACATCTTGGCAATGTATTAATTATTTGGGTTTTTATTTTATAATCCACACTAGAGAATATGCATCTTGAGTGTAAGATTTATATTTTATGTATCTCTTACAGAGCTGCTTCATGCACTGTCTTATATTTAATATGTGGAGGAGGAATGAAAGAATTTGGTGGTATACTATAAGATGGTGGTATAAGTATAAGTTGGTGGTATACTATAGTATAAGATATATACTATATTAAATATAGTATATTTGTGAAAATAGACCGAATATATAATAGACAAGGGAAATCACTATTACTAAAATTTAGTAGTGCACAATCTTCCAAATAAATTTTAGAATCATCTATGTATGTGGGTAAATGTACCAGTCTGAATAGGTGGCTTTAAATCTCTACTTTCTGTGTAGTTGGATAAAAACTGTAGTGCCTACTCTTTTGTACCACTGCAGTAATGAAGACTTTTCTTGCTACCAAATATAATCAGTGGAAAACCAAGAAAGAATATTTCTCTGAGAATATCTGACTGAAATTTCTTAAGTGATTCAAAGTAATTTTTATGTGGGCTATTTTCAGAAAAACATAGGATAATATTAAGGCGATTTAAAATTCACTGAGGCTGCGTGCTATGGTTCATGCCTGTAATGCTAGCACTTTGGGAGGCTGAGGCGAGAGGATCGCTTGAGCCCAGGAGTTTGAGACCAGCCTGGGCAACATAGTGAGACCGTCTCTACAAAAATTAAAAAATTAGCTGGGCATAGTGGCAGATGCCTGTAGTCCCAGCTACTCTGGAGGCTAAGAGGGGAGGATTGATTGAGCCCAGGAGGTTAAGCGTGCAGTGAGCTGTGATCACACCACTGCACTCCAGCCTGGGTGACAGAGTGAGACATTGTCTCAAAAATTTTAAAATAGGTCAGGTGCAGTGGCTGATGCCTGTCATCCCAACACTTTGGGATGCTGAGGCAGGCAAATTGCTTGAGCCCGGGAGTTCAAGACCAGCCTGGGCAACATGGCAAAACCCTGCCTCTACAAAAACATGCAAAAATTAACCAAGCATGGTGGTGAGCCCCTATAGTTCCAGTTACTTGAGAGGCGGAGGTGAGGGGATTGCCTGAGCCCAGTAGGTGGAAGTTGCAGTGAGCCAAGATCACGCCACTGTACTCCAGTCTGGGTGACAGAGCAAGACCCTGTCTCAAAAAATAAAAACAAAGAAACATAAATGTAAATTTTTTTTTTTTGAGACAGAGTCTTTCTCTGTCGCCCAGGCTGGAGTGTAGTGTCGTGATCTTGGCTCACCGTAACCTCTGCCTCCTGGGTTCAAGTGATTATCTTGTCTCACTTAGCCTCCCAAGTAGCTGAGATCACAGGCATGCACCACCATACTCGGCTAATTTTAGTATTTTTAGTAGAGATGGGGTTTTGCCATGTTGGCAAGGCTGGTCTCAAACTCCTGACCTCAGGTGATCTGCCTACCTTGGCCTTCCAAATTGCTAGGATTACAGACGTGAGCCACCATGCCTGTCCTTTTTTTTTTTATTTTTTTGAGATAAAATCTCACTCTGTCATGCAGGCTGGAGTGCAGTGGCACCATTTCGGCTCACTGCAACCTCTGCCTCCCAGGTTCAAGCAATTCTCCTGTCTCAGCCCCCAGAGTAGTTGGAATTACAGAAGTGTGCTACCACACCCTGCTAATATTTGTATTTTTATTTTTATTATATTTTGAGATGAAATCTTGCTCTGTCGCCCAGGCTGGGGTATAGTGGCGTGATCTTGGCTCACTGTAGACTCCGCCTCCTGGGTTCAAGCTATTCTCATGCCTCAGCCTCCTGACTAGCTGGGATTACGGGCATATGCCAGCACTCCCAGCTGATTTATATATTTTTAGTAAAGATGGGGTTTCACCATGTTGACCAGGCTGGTCTCGAACTCCTGACCTCAGGTGATCCGCCCACCTTGGCCTTCCAAAGTGCTGGGATTAGAGGCGTGAGCCACTGTACCGGGCCTAATTTTTGTATTTTTAATAGAGATGGGGTTTCACTATGTTGGCCAGGCTGGTCTCAAACTCATGACCTCAGGTGATCTGCCCACCTTGGCCTCCCAAAGTGCTGGGATTCCAGGTGTCAGCCACCATGTCCAGCCAAAAATAAAGTTTAAAAATAATAAATAAATGAAACTCATAGAGATGAGCATATATATTTATAAATTAAAAGTACACGTAATTATTTAGTCTTGGTTAAAAGACTGTATTCTCTGTACATTGTGGATTATACTGATCTTTGGTTTATTTTGTTTTTTATTTTTAATGTAAGAATAATAATTCATTATTCTAAATAGAGTGTGTGTGTGTGTGTGTGTGTGTGTGTGTGTGTGTGTGTATAATACAAAATCTTTTTATTTATTTTTTGAGACAGGATCGCACTCTGTCACCCAGGCTGGAGTGCAGTGGTGTGATCTCAACTCACTGCAACCTCTGCCTCCTGGGCTCAGGCAGTCCTCCCACCTTAGTCTCTGAGTAGCTGGGACTACAGTTGTGCACCACTATGCCTGGCTAATTTTTGTATTTTTTTTGTAGAGACAGGGTTTCACCATGTTGCCCAACCTGGTCTCGAACTCCTAATCTCAAGTGATCCACCTGCCTCAGCCTCCTAAAATGCTGGGATTATAGGCATGAACCACCATGTCTGGCCATGTTTTCTTTTTTAATCAAATTTTAATATAAATTGAAATCTAGTTTAAACTGAATTAAATTTTGTTGTCATAGTCTCATCCTGTGAATTAGGATTATCTTTAGTCTGGGACATTATCACTGGATTGATGATACCAAGCCACACCCAGAAATTTGCTAACTATACTATGGAGCTTCTCATTTTTATCTTATCCCAGTGTATCTACAAGATAATATCAAATAATCTAATATTGCAATTGAGTTGTGGATAAAATGGCCTAACTTTGAAATCCGTTTCATCTGTATAAATATATTAAGTATTTGTCAAAATACATTTATTATCTTAATCATTTTTGGTGTTGATTCAGATTTGGCACCAGTCAACCAACACATCCTGATTCTTTTCAGGAAGGCATTGCTCCCTCCCTGCCATTTTACACTGTGGCTTTACTATCAAATGAATTTGTTTTCTTTTTATCACAAATGATGGAAATTTTTAGTTTCTTATTTTTCATAAAATTGTATCATAAATTGAAAAATTTTCAGACAATTCAAAATAACTTGCCCTTCAAATTTGAAGTATCGTTATTTATGTGCCACAAATCAGGTCTGCTTTTTTCTAAGAGGGATATAGAAGGAAGGACTTTGTGGAGGTAACAAAAGTATATGATCTCATTCAACAGTTGGGGGATGTTCAGCAACAACAACAAAAGTACGTGACGTATTTCATCATACTTCTATAGCGTGCTGATATTATGATACTCTTTGACATATTTCATGCAGGAGTCTTTGATTCTCTTTCTTAGGCTATATTATAAAGTATTTGAGTAAAATACCCAATATCTCAAGTTCTTGTGAAGTATTTCTCATATAGATCAGTGACATAGGTTGTGTATTGCAGGAGAGGAGTATAGTATATTATATAACCCAAGATACAATGGTCATTTTTGTATTTCTTATACCTATTTCATCATTATTTTACTCTGTGCCATTTGGGTAATCACTGCTTATTTATCTGAAAATGAATGATTATATGTTGTGCAGGAGTCACCAGTGCTTTTAGCTACCGGTTCTCTTTCGTCCATTGTGATTTAAAGTAAACCAGTATTGGGTGGGCATGGTGGCTCACACTTGTAATCCCAGCACTTTGGGAGGCCGAAGCGGGGAGATCGCTTGAGCCCAGGAGTTCAAGACCAACCTGGGCAACATAGCAAGACCTTATCTCTCTAAAAATAAAATAAAACAATCTTACATTTATTAAAGTAGCAGAAACCAGCCTTCTTTGAAGTAGTCTGGGTGTTATTCTCCTATTCGCTATCGAAAACTTGAAGATGTGATTTGTCTGAGGCAAGACATCTTAGTATGGGTACACCAAAATATAATATTTAATTTTTTTGGTGAAAAATTTGTCAATGATATATATCCTGCGTTGCTTTCACCATAATGGATTGGTTATTAAATCAAACTTAATTTGCTGTGCATCTGCCAGTTAAGACTGAAGTAAAAACAGAAATTAGTTGTCAAGGGATACATTAGCTGAGGTATTTGTAAGGGAGCTACAGAAGTGATATAGCAAAATAGCAGTGGTCCCTAAAACTCAGCAGAAAAGTAGAGTAAATACTGTTCATCATCATATCCCTAGCATCTAGCAAGAGTGTGTGGCACAAAGTAGACACAAGGTAAATATCGGTTAGGCAAGTGAATGGGTTGATGAATGAAAAAAGGAATATAGGAACCATTGCCTATCTGCCTTTCCATCTATTGAAAAATCAGTATAAAATACATAGATAAACTAATCCATTGAAGCTCATCCAGTTAAGTTAAAAGGATCACTACATCAAAGTTAGCTGCATTGCAGGTCATCCTACTTAAATATGGCTTTTAAATATTAACTATATTGTAGGTGGTAGATCTTTCATCCAATCAGTTTAATTCTATTTGTGATAAAGTGGCTAGTAACAAGAAATATACTTAAGATTAAATTGTTGAGCAACCCTAAAGTCTTCATAACTCTTTAAGTAGCAGCCTAAGCCCATTTTTTTAGATGGGTCTTGCTATGTTGCCCAGGCTGGTCTCAAACTTCTGGGCTCTAGTGATCCTACCTCAGTTTCCCAAATAGCTAGGATTACAGGCATGTGCCACTGTGCCTGGCACAATAGTTTTGGCAGTTATCCCAATTTGAAATAAATCTGTTGTAAAATGTTTGCCAAGAACAGTATATTATTTGGGAAACAGTACAATAAGAAAGAGCAAAGATCCTGAAGCAGCTTTTCAAATTTAAAACACTTTAAATATATTTTAATTATCCATACACAGATAAGCTTTTGGCCGAATAATCATGATAATTGTTTCCTTTCTGCTCAGGAACATTTTAAAATATAAATATGTAAACAAGCTAAATATATGTATTAATTCTTAAAAGCTAGATGCAAAAGTATATCATGAGAATGAGCTAAAACTATGTGCATATATATGCATGTTTCAGAGGGATATGCTCAAGGTATTATATTAGTATTAGGGTGGAAGTTTGATTATTTTATTTATTATATAAAGTGGAGGCTCTATGGGGGTGTGGTCTTAAGATGCTTAGAAAAAGTATATCAATCAAGGGGTAGCTGTTGGGGTATTCATGGTTAAAATATAATTTCTGGGCTCCCACTGGGTTGCATCATAACCCAGAAGTGAAACTAACAGAAAAATCACAGAAATGAAACTAATAGAAAATAAATGTAAATGTTATTTGTTTATCTTCAAGTAGTTGAACTCCAGACAATTTTTATTTTCTTTTTTACATTTTTACTGTTATTTCTGTGGTATGCATGGGTTGCTCTTATAATTGGAAAAAATATATACTTTCTGATAAAGTAATTGAATTACAAATGTAGTTTTGTCTTACTCTGTAGCTGGAAAATACTGATACACTTTAAATATTTTTGTGTGTATAAACGGTAATGTGGGAGCTGAGCTTCATGTCCCACACTTTTAACCCCAGGACTTTGGAAGGCCAAGATGGGAGGATTGCTTGAGGCCAGGAGTTCAAGACCAGCCTGAGCAACATAGCAAGACCTCACTCACCTCTACAAAAAATGTTTTAAATTAGCTGGCTAGGATGGCGCACGCCTTCTACCTACTCAGTGGGCTGAGATGGGAGGATCATTTGCGCACAGGAGTTTGAGGCTATAGTGAGCTAGAATTGTGCCACTGCACTCCCGCCTGGGTGACAAAAAAAGGCCCTGTCTCTATAAAAGTAGTAATAAAATAAATAAATGGTAATTTGATGTGGTGTCTTGCTCTTTAAAAATAATGCCTTAACATTTTTATGTCTTTAAATAACACAAGCTTCTGCTTGATATCAAAGGAACCTGGGGAAAGAAGAATGAAAACTAATTAATTAATTTTCTTTTACTTTTTAGATGCCAGAATTCCAGAAAAGTTCAGTTCGAATTAAGAACCCTACCAGAGTAGAAGAAATTATCTGTGGTCTTATCAAAGGTGGAGCTGCCAAACTTCAGGTGAATAATTATCAAGAAGCCTTGGCTGTGCATGGTGGCTCATGCCTGTAATCCCAGAACTTTGGGACACTGAAACAGGAGGATAGCTTGAGCCCAGGAGTTCGAGACCAGTCTGGGCAACATAATGAGATCCCTTCTGTATTTAAAAAAGGGCTTGGCACGGTGGCTCACGCCTGTAATCCAGCACTTTGGAGGTCCAAGGTGGGCAGATCACAAGGTCAGGAGTTTGAGACCAATCTGGCCAACATGGTGAAACCCTGTCTCTACTGACAATACAAAAATTAGCTGGGCATGGTGGCACACATCTGTAATCTCAGCTACTTGGAAGGTTGAGGCAGGCAGATCACTTAATCCCAGGAGGCGGAGGTTGCAGTGAGCTGAGATCGCACCACTGCACTCCAAAAATAACATAAAAGCTTAATAATAAAGGCCTTAAAGGCTTCTTCTTCTTCTTCTTTTTTTTTTTTTTTTTGAGGTGAATCTTGCCTTGTTACCCATGCTGGAGGGCAGTGGCACAATCTTGGCTTACTGCAACCTTCTCCTCCCAGGTTCAAGCAATTCTCATGTCTCAGACTCCTGAGCACCTGGGATTACAGGTGCCAGCCCCACACCCAGCTAATTGTTTTTTGAGACTGAGTCTTGCTCTGTCTCTCAGGCTGGAGTGCAGTGGCACAATCTCGGCTCACTGTAACCTCTGCCTCACAGTTCAAGCAATTTTCCTGCATCAGCCTCTGGAGCACCTGGGATTGCAGGTACCTGCCACTGCACCCAGCTAATTTTGCATTTTTAATAGAGACAGAGTTTCACCACGTTGGCCAGGCTGGTCTCAAACCCCTAGCCTCAAGTGATCCACCCACCTCAGCCTCCCAAAGTGCTGGGATTACAGGCATGAGTCACCATGGCCCAGCCTTATTTTATTTTTAATGTTAAAGCAGACTCATTCATCTCCTGTTTGATAAAATCTGAGTACAGCAAGTTTAGTTAGTTTTGCCTATCCTTTAGGAATATAAAATCCAAAAAAATATATCTTGAATTGTTCTAAAATGGAATACCCTATTGGAAAAACAAAAATTAATAATCCTGAAATAAATGTCAGTTTTTGTTAGTCTTGAGTACTAAGCTAACTCATGCTGCGTACAAGTATTAAACCATTTTAAGGATAATATTGAAAGTGTATAGTGTCAAGTTGCTCTTTCATGTTTTAATAAATTATAGTAGTTCATATTAAGATGTAACCATATTAAGGGGATAATCGAGTTTTTAAAAAGTTGTCTCTGTTTTAAAGGAATGTGTTATATATAAATCAAATCAATAATATGGATATTCTGTAAAATTACTCTTTTTTTAAACATTTCTGAAAAATAATATTTAACCCAGTCTCCTAAGTTTCAAGACCTGGCCAGCTATTCCAATGTGCATTCATTCATTGGTATAGTTTACCTTAAATAAGCAAGTTAAATCCAGCATGTAACAGTATCAGTAACTAAGAGCTTCATATAGTTGAATTGCTTTCACTGTATTTGTGTGCATTGACCAAGTTGGTCGAAATTAAAGTGTTTTATCTGTAGTGAGAAGAGTAACCATATCACCTGCAGTTGCAAATTCTCATACTGATTAATTAGATTTTTTAAATTTATTTTATTTTTTCGAGACAGAGTCTCACTCTGTCACCCAGGTTGGAATGCAGTGGCACAATCTCAGCTCACTGCAACTTTCACCTCCTGGATTCAAGTAACTCTCCTGCCTCAGCCTCCTGAGTAGCTGGAATTACAGACACATGCCACCACACCTGGCTATTTTTGTATTTTTAGTAGAGATGAGCTTTCACCATATTGGCCATGCTGGTCTCAAACTCCTGACCTCAAGTGATTCACCCACCTTGGCCTCCCAAAGTCCCGGGATTACAGGCCTGAGCCACTGTACCCGGCTGGATTTTTTCAATTTTTAAAGTTGTTACATAATAACTATACATATATATGGGATACATGTGATATTTTAAAATGTATATAAAGTGTATAATAATCAAATCAGGGTAATTAGGGTATCTGCCACTTCTCATATTTATTCTTTGTTTTGGAAAGATTTCTTTGTTTTGGAAACATTCTAAATCTTTTCTTCTAGCTATTTTGAAATATACAGTAAAATACTGTTTAGTCATCCTACTGTGTAAACACTAGAACTTATTCCTTCTAGCAGTATTTTCATAACCAACTGTTCTTTCTCTCCAGCCTTCCCACCCTTCCCAGCCTCTGATAAACATCTTTCTACTCTCTACTTCCATGAGGTCAACTTTTTTAGCTTTCACATATGAGTAAGAACATGTAATATTTGTCTTTCTGTGCCTGGCTTATTTCACTTAAGGTAATGACCTCCAGGCTCACCCATGTTGCTGCAAGTGACAGCATCTCTTTGCTTTTTATGGCTGAATTATTAATCAGATTTATTTAGTGACAATGCTAGGGCGCTCAAGGTAGCACCTTGTAGTTAAGATTATTCTCAGGATTTTATAAATGAACCTCATGAGAAAAATCAGTGTAAAAGAGTAACTTGCTGGACGCAGTGGCTCATGCCTGTAATCCCAGCACTTTGGGAGGCCGAGGCAGGTGGATTGCCTGAAGTCAGGAGTTTAAGACTAGCCTGACCAACATAGTGAAACCCCGTCTCTACTGAAAATACAAAAAATTAGCCAGGTGTGGTGGCAGGCACCTGTAATCCCAGCTACTTAGGAGAGGCTGAGGCAAGAGAATCACTTGAATCCAGGAGGCGGAGGTTGCGGTGAGCCGAGATTGTGCCATTGCGCTCCAGCCTGGGCAACAAGAGCAAGACTCTGTCTCAAAAAAAAAAAAAAAAAAAAGGATAACTTAACAGTGTAGACCAGAGACTGAACATAGTCCTGTGCATCTAGGAAAGCATGCAGTATGCGTTTGGGTAGCACAGAGAAATTCTGGCCATGTGGGCTATGTTTACAATAATACCTTTCACTCTTTTCTTACAGATAATAACGGACTTTGATATGACACTCAGTAGATTTTCATACAAAGGCAAAAGATGCCCAACGTGTCATAGTAAGTATGGTATTCGTAAACAAATTCACAAAAGATGTCATTATTTTAAGATCCTCTATCTGTATTACCTGTGAGATAACTGGGTTTTTTAATTTCATTTTGGACATTGACAGTGAGGAGAGCTGCTTTTTCTAACTATATTTTTGAGGTATTGTTTTTTCCCGTATTATATAAATGGCTATTTTCATGTATGGTTTTGGTAGCAAAGGGAATCAGAGAACTTCTGAAATATTTCTTGGCAAATATGGTCTATTTATTATTCCAGAAATATTTAAATAGGTTGTAAACTTTGAGTTAACCTGAAAAAACAGCATTTATCAAATACTCTTGTTTCCTAGGAATATTACCAAATTTTAATGTCTTTTTTGTTTTCCAACTTGGCTGTGAGTTTTTAAAATAACCCTCTTCAACCTGACAGGGAAACGGTGAAATGAACTCTCATTTACTTTTAATGCACATGTAAATTGAAAAACTTTCTTGGGGCCGGGCATGGTGGCTTTTGCCTGTAATCTCAGCACTTTGGGAGGCTGAGGTGGGCAAATCATTTGAGGTCAGGAGTTCAAGACCAGCCTGGCCAAAATGGTGAAACCTTGTCTCTACTAAAAATACAAAAATTTGTTGGGTGTGCTGGCAGGCACCTGTAATCCCAGCTACCTGGGAGGCTGAGGCAGGAGAACAGAATCCCTTGAACCCAGGAGGTGGAAGTTGCAGTGAGCCAAGATTGCACCATTGCACTCCAGCCTGGGGCAACAGAGTGAGACTTCATCTCAAAAAAAAAAAAAAAGAAAGAAAGAAAAGAAAAATTATCTTGATAATTTGTATTTTTAAAAATTGCCAGGCTCATACCTGTAATCCCAGCACTTTGGGAGGCAGAGATGGGAAAATCACTTGAGCCCAGGAGTTTGAGACCAGCCTGAGCAACATAATAAGACCCTTTCTTACAAAAAAAGAAATAAAAAATTAGCTGGGCATTGTGGCATGCCTGTGGTCCCAGCTACTTACCTGGGAGGCTGAGAGGATCCTTGTGCCTAGGAGGTCAAGTCTATAGTGAGCCACGATCACAGCACTGCACTTCAGCCTGGATGACAAAGCAAGACCCTGTTTCAAAAAACCCACCACTAAAAATCTTCATATCCTTTGCCCTATTAATTCCTCTTTGGAGAATTTCTAAGTAAATAACCCCAAATGCAGTTTTTAAAAAAGCTTTGTTCACAAAAATAATGGTGACTAAGCTCAACATAAGATTATTACTAATAGCAGATGCTTGGAAGCAACCTAAAAAGTTTAATGCTGCAGAAATGATATAAATTCTTTTCTGCTCAATACCAGAAATTTTAATTACATGGAAAAATGCAGACTACAATGTGAAATGAAAAAGAAAGAATTCAAAATTACAGATTTGGTGTGATCTCTTATCTAAATGATATACATGCAATCTTAAGACTGAAAGGAAATATACTAAAATATTGTTAGTGACTTATTATTGAATGGTAAATCTTACCATTCTATTTTTGTTTTCTTCTTTACAGTGGTCTGCATTTTCCAGATGTTTACATTAAGCATGTATTATCTTTTTACTAAGAAAAAATATATTTCCCATATATATTTCTTCTATTTAATTACAAAGGAGAAAGTGGAAGTGATCAATACACAGTTCATAGTGTTTAAAGATAATGAATTATCTACCTCAGTGATGTAAGCAGTCACTAAATCTCAGATTTTAAACCATTAGCTTCTCTAACAGTGTCATGTGAATTATATACCACTGAGACCAAAAGTTATAATAACCATGTTAGTTGATTTGGCATTACTTAAAGTGTTGGGTTGGTATAAAAGTAATTGAGTTTTTTGCCATTACTTTATAGCAAATTATTCATAGTAGTAGTAACATCAATCAGAGTATTTCTTTTAATGCTTATATTGCTTTCTATCTTTAGATATCATTGACAACTGTAAGCTGGTTACAGATGAATGTAGAAAAAAGGTAAACACTAACAATAATCCATAATCACTCAGAGACTTCATTACCCTTTTTGCCTGAGAATTTCTTCAGGTGCATTCACACAAATAAGAATGGATGTAAAGTGCTTACAGCGATACCTGGCACATAATAAGCACCCAGTAAATAGTAGGTTTGCTGTATGAATTACACATTCAAAATGTATTTTAAAGATAAAAATTAACAGTAACTTTTAACAACAAAACTTAGATTTAAAACTCTTAAATGATTGCCAAAGGACTGTGGTGTTGTTACGTGAACTGGAGAATTACAACAAAAGAACTTTGGTTTTCTGTAGGTTTTACTCCTTTAAGTTGATGAGGAAGTTGCTTCAGTATTTTGCTTGAGTACATGTCTGTGTATATCTTAACAAAATGCAATTTGAAATGCAAATCAAATTTAATACCTTTATATGAAAACTAAAGTGTTTTTTGTACTGATCATTTTATTGTCAGTTGGTTTTTACTCACCTGAAAGTACTTTACAAAAGAAAGGTAGCTTTTTGCAGGTATATTTGATTACTTGTCAACTAAGATCAACAAATATTTTTTCAATTGATGCATTAGCTCAACTTACAGTTTGTGGAAAATACTTGTTTACATTGTTTTGCTTTATATAAAACCAAGCAGATTTAATGACTACTCTGCAATCGTCATGATTAAGTTATTCATTTCTTCCTAGTTATTGCAACTAAAGGAAAAATATTATGCTATTGAAGTTGATCCTGTTCTTACTGTAGAAGAGAAGTACCCTTATATGGTGGAATGGTAAGTGTATATTAGGCAGTAGGAGGATTTTTTTTAAATAATGAAACAACACTACAGTTACAACTGATGGCTTATTTTTTAACTGTATGTAAAACAGATTAATAAATTATGTAAGTTAGAGCATTGAATAACAAAATGAGCTCTAATTAATCTCTCTAACAGTTTAGGAATCTTTTTGTTTTGTTTAGATAAGTGAAGTCCAGTAGGAATAAATTAAAAGTTCTGCATTTAAGTCTCAAATTAAAAATAAATTTTTTTTTAGGTATATGGACAAGATGTGTCTTAATGTGTAAAGAAAAGGTATGAGGATTTAAACTGACTCTGAACTCAGAGCCAGCAGGTGATATGGTCACCCAAAAATTGACCTTTGGTTGCATTAATCAAACTGCAGTGTTCCAAGCAGACCACACTGAAAGCATTGTGTTGGGTTCTGGAAGAATGCCGTTAAGAGAAACCATGACAACAGTGACCATAAAAAAGATGATGACAAACTTAAAGGAGTCAGAGGAGTCCACCAGAATGATTAGAGGAATTTGAGCCTTCCCACTTGAGGGACATTTCAAGAAATAGAAAATACTTTGATGTGAGAAGCAACAACTTCTTTTAAAATCTTCGAAGACAAGGAATGATATGTCTTTATTGTCCTATTACCTAACAGTATACATACTTCATCTGTATTTAGCGTATTAAATGTTGAAAAGATATTAGACTTAACTCTACACACCTGTAGCAGCAGAACTGGAATTAGACTTGGAAGATATAAGAAGATTGATTTCAGCATGAGAAAGAAAAGCCGGTCATTAGAGTTTTCTGGCAATGGAATAAGCTTCCCTGGGAGAATGAGCTTACTGACATGATAGAAGCTGAACCAGGCAGAGAAGAGGGTGACTTAGGAATATTATAGGGGTATTTTTAGGTATCAGATGAAGAATTAAGCTTTTTTTTTTCCTTTTCTTTCCTTCTTTCTTTTTTAGTGGTTATTTGCATAATTGTAATGGGTGAGATTCTAAAGGCCCTTTATGCTGAGATGCTATGATTATAGGTGTTTTTTTTACATAATTATAAAGCAGGCTAATCTATATATAACACTTGCCATAACAAAGATTTTCTCTCTTGCTCACTAAATAGCATCTTCATTGTGTAGACATTTCATGAAAATTCAAAATACAAACAAATTGATAAAATGAGTTTGCTCTAATTCTTCTTATTGCAGTCAGAGAAAGGATTATGCCTCCATTAAGTTTTTATCTGTAGAATTAGGAAAAGTTTATAGCTAGTTTCCTCTCATGACCTTACTAACATATTTAAGCTAAGTCTGGGTTTGGGAGGACTGGGAAATTCAGTAAGAACGTGCATATCACATTTTGAGACATGAGGTATACATTCATTAATGATGAACTTAAATTTCTAAAATTTAAATCCAAATATGATGAACAGATTTTCTCACATGGAAGAATACTTTGTAATAAAGATACTCTTTTTTTCTTTGGTCATAAACTCCAGGTATACTAAATCACATGGTTTGCTTGTTGAACAAGCTCTACCAAAAGCTAAACTTAAAGAAATTGTGGCAGAATCTGATGTTATGCTCAAGTAAGTTTCTTGGGTGTTTTTGCTGTTATTGTTCACAGCCTTGAATTATTATATATATATATATATATATATATATATATATATATATATGTATATAGTCAGTTGTACTTTTTTAAAATAAGATATTTAATATTCCATATATAAACATATCCAAAACATGTCACCTATCCCAAAATACATAGTGGTTAGATAAGGAATTCAGAATGACATATTAGATCTTGGTGTAGGTAATCAGAGCCTTGTGAGATTTAAATTCTAATTTGTATTTTCTTTCTCCAGATTAAAAATGTCAAGACTTACAAATTTTTGAACCAAGACCATTTAAAAATTTTTAGGAAAATACCTAAGAAAGACGTATAATATGAAAGGAATGCATAAATCAAGTTGAAAGGGATTTAAGTATACAAGTACAAGTATATATATATTTTTAAGACAGGGTCTCGCTCTGTTGCCCAAGCTAGAGTGTAGTGACATAATCAGTCTCATCTCACTCCAGCTTCTGCCTCCTGGGCTAAAGCGATCCCCTTGCCTCAGCCTCTCAAGTAGCTGAGACTACAGGCACGCTCCACCATGCCTGGCTAATTTTTGTATTTTTTTTTGTAAAGATGGGATTTTACCATGTTGCCCAAACTGGTCTTGAACTCATGGGCTCAAGCAATCCCATGTGCTGGGATTACATGTGTGAGCCACCACACCTGGCAGTATACTAAGTCTAGAGTTACATGAGTCTACTTTTAAATTCTCTAACTTGTTTGAAAACTAGTTTTAGAAAAGACTAGTATGTTTTAGCATATAATTATATATGTATTCATGAGTTATAAGATACAAGAGGCTTTTCAGTACTTTTTATTGCCTCCTAAAATTTTCAACTCATTAGGCAAATATGATGATGTTACTTTTTTATAATGATACTATATTTTAAGGTGATTATTTCTAAAAAGGAAAGCAGTAAATTGTCAGAAAAAGTGTGAGGACGGCTACTAAGTGTTTCATTCCTTAGTAGGCAACAGCAGCTTTATTTAACCTATAGCCCAGGAAGGGTAAAAAAGGGAAGAGGGCTTAAGATCTTAGTAAAGAGACATACCACATGTCGAGAATACAGCTAAGTTCCTGCCACTCTGCTTTTCTGACAATGGCAGCAGTCGGCCTTCCACCCCACCCTAAGTGGGTTTTTCAAGGTGTGGCTTAATTATTGTTTTCTCTTTTTAAATTTCATTTTAGAGACAGGGTATCGCTATGTTGCCAACAGTAGACTAGAATTTGTGGACTCAAGCACTCCTCAAGCCTTAACCTCCCAAGTAGCTGGGACTATAGGGCATGCACTGCTATGCCTGCCCATTTCTTTTTAAATGGTATAAATTGTGAACTGTAGGTTTATATTCATATTCAGTGAAAGCTTAAAGACATCTAGTTTGTAGTATTAGAATTGATTAAAAGGAAGGTAAAGAGTTAACTGTTGTTTGAAAAACTTATAGTATTGTTGATATCAATAACAGCCATCTTGGGCAGTATTTTGAAATGAGGATATAAGTGAGCCATAGAATTACTAGGAATATTTCACTTTTTTAGCTACTAAGTGAAAAGGAACTATATCTTGCTCTTTAATAATCAGTTTGTTATCTCCATCTTGCAGGGAAGGATATGAGAATTTCTTTGATAAGCTCCAACAACATAGTATCCCCGTGTTCATATTTTCGGCTGGAATTGGTGATGTACTAGAGGAGGTTATCCGTCAAGCTGGTGTTTATCATCCAAATGTCAAAGTTGTCTCCAATTTTATGGATTTTGATGAAACTGTAAGAATATCAAATCATTCTTCATAATTTTAAAATCTGAAAATATTTTATTCATGTAAATTTATTTGTTGTTATTTAATATATATTCATTAAGTTAGGCCAAGTGGATAGGCCTACTATGGGACTCACTCCATCCTTCTCAGTGTTAATATATCCATATTTTAAAAACAGGCCGGGAGGCCGGGCGCGGTGGCTCACGCCTGTAATCCCAGCACTTTGGGAGGCCGAGGCGGGTGGATCATGAGGTCAAGAGATCGAGACCATCCTGGCCAACACGGTGAAACCCCGTCTCTACTAAAGTACAAAAAATTAGCCGGACGTGGTGGTGCATGCCTGTGGTCCCAGCTACTCGGGAGGCTGAGGCAGGAGAATTGCT
>PVKP010010931.1:0-63129 GCA_004027715.1 Plecturocebus donacophilus
TCCCACACAGTAATAGTGGGAGACTTTAACACTACACTGTCAATATTACATAGATCAATGAGATAGAAAATCAACAAGGATATCCAGGACTTGAACTCAGACCTGGAACAACTAGACTTAACAAATATTTACAGAACTCTCCTCACCAAATCCACAAAACATACATTTTTCTCAGTATCACATTATACCTATTTTAAAAGTGACCACATAATTGGAAGTAAATCACTCCCCAGCAATTGCATAGCATTTCACAGGTTTGAATAAAATATTGGTTGTCTGCTTATTTGTTATTTTCATCCCCTATTCCTTCCTGTCTCCATTGTTAAGCACAATTATTGGCATGAAAGAGGTTTTTAATACCCATTTTTAGACTGTATTCTAGCCTGGGCAATAAAACAAGAATCCCATTCTCTCTCCCTCTTTCATTCTTTTTTTTTCTTTCTTTCTTTCTTTTGCTGTTTCTCTCTCCTTTTCTAAAATCTCTTCCTCTTTCTTTCTCTCTTTCATTCTTTTTTTCTTCCTTTTGTTTCTTTCTCCTTTTCTAAAAAAAAAAAAAAAAAAAAAAAAGAGCTATTTTAAATATATATGCACCCAATACAGAAACACTCAGATTCATAAAGCAAGTTCTTAGAGACCTACAAAGAGACTTAGACTCCCATGCAATAATAGTGAGAGATATTAACACCCCACTGTCAATATTAGACAAATTAATGAGACAGAATATTAGCAAGGATATTCAGGACTTAAACTCAGCTCTGGACCAAGTGGAACTAATAGAAACCTACAGAACTCTCCACCCCAGATCAACAGAATATACATTCTTCTCAGCACCACATCATACTTATTCTAAAACTGACCACATAATTGGAAGTAAAAGACTTCTCAGCAAATGCAAAAGAATGGAAATCATAACAGTCTCTCAGAACACAGTGGAATCAAATTAGAACTCAGGATTAAGAAACTCGTTACATTATCTTTATCTGATTTTTTAAAAAACAATTTTTGTTCTCAAGAACTTTTTCCAGGTTTTTTATTGTTGTAATTGGTAATGTCTTTCTGATTCCCTTTTTAGCTATTTTCCAAAAGCAAGTACTTCTTTTCTGATTGCCGACTCATGGATTCGTTGAAATGCACATGCAGATTGCATCTCTGTGAACAGTTAGTTATTTTAAATATGTCAGGATTGTCCCTAGAAGATTTCCTAAATAAAAGCTGATTCTAATCAATTAACTTAAATTCATTCTGAATTACCTCAGACTCTGTCTTTAACACATTCAATATTTATGCAGTGCATTCTCATGAGTGTTTCAAATATATTGTTTGGGGATGGCATGAAGCATCAAAAAATAATTAACACAGTGGGCAAAGATAACAAAATGACAAAACTGAAATAGAAGATGCAGATGTACAATCATTTTCAGCATGAAAAATAACAATCAATTGAGAGTAAATCTTTCTGGGTTGGATTGCTGCAAACAGCAGCAGGTCTGATGTTATGAGTTGTAGCATTTTATAAGATGGATAAAAGCCAGGATCATCACTGTGGTATATTACATGATGTGGGTACAGTTATGTTTCTATAATTGATTAGAATTGTCCACGGAGAATGTTCTTTGCTGCAATCCAAGGATTTCTTCAATGTTTCAGTTTCTCCAAAGGCCACTTGTAGGGTAATGTGTTTTTAGAGCAATGCATTTTTCTAAAGGCTCAGGAAATAAGATTGAGGTTTTACTAAGATGTCTATATTATTCTCTGTTTCTGGTGACAGCAGCCCTATATTAGAAGCCACTAGCATAATTTTTTCTCCTTAATTTTTGGTTAGAATTAGGTTTCAGAAGTTGAATAAAATCATACTGTAAAAATAGTTGCTTCTGAAAGAAAAATCAGATATTTGCTTTTAAAAGGAAAGGGTTTAGGTTTTTACTGAATATATTTAAATTGATTTTCATGCTTATACAAGCATGAGAGAAACATGACTCCCAGAAAGATTAGACAGAATGGATATTGCTTGCAGTCTTAAGGAAAGTACATTAATGCTTTTAAAGAACATTACAAAATTTGCTTACAATTTTCATTTTACTCTGGGTACAACATACCTTATGATCCAAACACTGAGAGTATGAGTTGCCTCCACTCTTACTCTTAAAAATTGTTCTGCTTCCAGAGTGATCCATTTCTGATTATTTGGATATAAAAAATGGTCCCTAGCAAGATTCTAAAGTTTGTCCTCAGAACCCAGAGGGGTAGTAATAAAGCAGTCACACTTCACCTCTATTGTCTGGATATCCTAGGTGCCCTTTACTGTCCATCAGAACATGTTCCCAGAAAGTGCTCTCAGAAGTAGTTCACATTCCCATGTGAGTGCTGCGCTATAATGTACATGTATTTTGCATTTTGACAGGTGGGAATCCTGTGGCAAAGAAGGAATGGAACACAAATCTCCCTCTGGGCACAACAATTTTTCCATTTGGGGTTGGGGTAGAGATGGTAAGGTGGGGCCCTTAGCTTACTGCCCCATTGACACATAAAATCAATTCTGAGGATGAGTTTGCTTGCCATTTATCATATTAGACTTCCATTTATATTATGGTCACTCTTTATAGTTCTTTATCATTTTCTAAGCATTTTCACATAAATGATTCATTCAACAAAACTGATTAAACACTTGCTGTGTGCTAGATGCTGTGTGTACAGCAATGACATTCACTGCCCTTCTTATCATGATGAAGGCAATGACTTTGAGAGAAGCCTGGGCAGGTGACACCTCTGTTTTTAGAGGTGAGGAAATGGGAACAGAAGAAAGTTGATCAGTTACATTGTCCTAAATCTTACAAAATGTGGCTGGATCACCAAATACAGCACATGGTGAGGTAGCATTTCAGAACTTCATTAAAAAAGAAGCAAAAAACAAGCCAGGTATGGTGGCGTGGCATGTGCCTGTGGTCCCAGCTATTCAGGAGTCTGAGGTGGGAGGATTGGTTGAGCGGGAGGTTGAGGCTGCAGTTAACTGTGACTGCCCCACTGCACTATTCCAGCCTGGACAACAGAGCAAGACTCTGTCTCAAAAATAATAATAATAAAGAAAAAAAAAATAAAATAAAAGCCAAAACCCTAAACTGCTTCTCTTGATACAGCAAACCCAGCTTAAAAACAAAACTTATACCTTCCAGATCTTTGGAAGGAAATTGTGTTCTAATAGGCAAAAGATCATATTTTCTGATAATAATTACCAGTAAAGTAAAACAGATAGAGATGCACATTCCTGGTAGATGACCTGTAATTAGGCCACTTTTGAATGTACTTGAGAATATTTGAAAGCTCATTTGAAGTTACTGGCATTCTTTGTTAAAACTATTAGACATTTTCATGTAATATCAGTTTCAGACATTTAAAGAAGTATGCAAGGAAGATGGGCTTTCAATGTGTCCTGGAGCCCGGTGGAAAGAGACAGCTATATTGAGGCAGATCATGTTTGATAAATAAAGATCTCTACTGGCAGCTTGCTTGTTCATTATTCTATAACTCATTGTGAAGATTTTGTATTTTTTTTCTCTCATGTCAATCCAAATTTTCTCTTCTGTAATTTAAACATACTTTATTTTTTTGGTGGTCCACTCTGGTGACATTTTTTTTTTTAAATAATAACCCATGCATGCAATTTGACTAAAAAGCAGTCACAAACCTAGAACTTACACATTCAAATAAATTGAGTCCTTTTAGGTGAATAAACTTTTAGGTGAACTTCTGGAGCAAATGATGTGTTGACATAAAAAACATTTTTAGAACCTTTTGATTGCCGTTAGTGTCATCATAAGAAAAGTTTCATTTTTTTATGGTAGTCCGTATTATTCAGTGTTATTAGCTGTCTCAGGAATTATTTATTTCAGGATTTTCATTCATCCCTCAAAGGAATAACATTTGGCACTTTCGAGTCCTTTTAGAAAAATGAGCAATCAGCTGCAGGTAGTTTCAAAAACAGCTAGAGTAATCTTCTACATCCTGGAAAGTACAGTTCTCTGAGGCCAACAGCCAGACACACTTGGGATGGGAGGTCACACCTGAAATTCATCTTAGATCAGCTCTGAATCCTCAATCATTAAAAATTCCTTCCAGTATAACTTGGAACCAAAAAGTATGATCATTTAAGGTGACTATACTTGTTTTCAATGGGCAGGAGTGCACTTGATTAAAGTTTCCTAATACTGTGTTTGTAAGTTAACCATTCCATGGAGACTTCCTGAAGAACATGATGGACTATAGATCAAACCACGTCAGCTGAGCAGAATCATAGCACCTCCTTCGAATTAAAAGTTCTTTGAATCCCCCATACACATGTTTTCTTACTTGTCACTTTTATTACTTGTGTGTCCTTGATTTTAGTGGGACTTGCTAAGCCATGTAGATGCCACTCCTGCCTCAGTCTCTTGAGTAGCTGGAATTACAGGTATGAGCCACTAAGCCCGGCTAATTGTGTCTTTTTAGTGCATTTTAAACAAATTCTCCAAATCATAGGGTAATCGAAGAATAACAATACAAATTTGAGTATTCATTCATTATGGCTGTCTTTTTAGCCAAAAGCTTGACCTTGGGTCAGCATGGATCTAATATCTGAATAGCACCCCTGCAAGGTCTTTCTCAAATTGGAATGCAAAGCCTTGGGAAGAATATTCAGCAAAATAGAATCCCTGAAACTTCATTTAAAGTTCACAAATTTGAACAACTTTATTTTTCAGAATTAGTATATAATGCTCCATGATGAAAAGTGAAAGGACTGCAGCTGAAATTGTGGGACTAAATCTTTCCAGAACTCATTATACCTGTCCTTCATTGCTTAAAAAACAGGCTTCCAGGACAACTTGGATTCAGTTATCATTTTCAAGCATTTTTGAATACCTGAAAATAATATAACTAAAACTTATTAAATTCAAAATGTTTTTATCTCCTGTGTTGCTTAGACTTATAATTTATATTTCTGAAGTCAGAAAAAGAAAGCTAATCCAAGGGTTTAATACATATCTCTGAAGCCAAATTCTATATTCAGTAATACTCAGTTGAAAGGTATGAAACTTAATTCAGGTTTTTAAGAAGGTAGCTCATGAAATAATTTCTGCCTACTCATTTTGGATTATTTCTAAAGACAGAAGGCCCAAAATTATTATCACTCTATATTCTTAACCATATGGCCGTCCTATTTGGGGGTCTTTTCATTGTAAATAGCAGCAGTGATGGAGGGAAGGAAAGGGACTGGTGAGAGAAGACAGCTAAACTTCAAGTGAGAAAGATTCTATCATCATTGGAAGTTTTTAAAATATCTGTAATACCTAAGATCCATTACTATACAAAACTCCTCATTCTCCTTTTCCATAAGGAGTAACAATCATCATCATAAAACTACCAATTAACTTAAGTATACCTTTCCTGCTGACAAAAGATACAAGACAGTGGTTAGTACCTCACTTTTGGTGTGTGAGAGGTGTAATCTCTAGAAGAACAGGTGGTTAACTGTGTGTGTGTGTTGAGGGCGGGGGTAGTTTGTAATTCCCATGTGCCTCTGTGTTCATTTAGTCATTCAAAAAATATTTATTGAGCAACCATATGCCAGGAAATGTAGGTACTTCTTTGTAGCAGTGAACAAAAGTGACAAAATTCCCTGCTTTCCTGAAGCACAGTCAGAAGAGGGTAGCAATTAACCAATACATATTTTCATAGCGTTGATGGAGAAAAACAAACAGGAGAGGGAGACGGGTTTGGTGGGTTTGCCATTTAAGACAAGATGCTGAGACATAGGGGTGTTAAGGGCAACAGTCATCCCGATGAGGGAGAATGTGAATGAGAATGGCAAAGCCCTTTGCGTTCAACAAGCAGGGAGGTGACTCCTGTGGTTGCTGTGTAGCAAGCAGGAGGGTCAGAAGGTAGTGAGGGGAGAAGGCAGCACTGTGCAGGACCTTGTAGGTACTGTAAGGATTTTGGCTTTTATTCTGAGATGGAAAGGCACTGGAAGCTTTTGAGGAGAGTGAACTCATGATCAGACCTGTGTTTTAAAAACTAATTGTGTAAAGACTGAAAAGGGGCAAGAGCAGCAGCAGAGAGGCCAGCCAGGAGGTGGAGTGGATAGGGTGGCAGTGGGGAAGGTGGCTGCATTTCAGATAGATTTCAAGGTAGAGCTGAAAAGGTCTGCTGACAGGTTAGATGTAGATTGAGATTTTCTAATTAAATTTCTATTATATTAGAAAAGCAGAGTCAGTAATGACTCTAAAGTTTTGGTCCTGAGCAACTGGAAGTATGTGTGGAGCATGTGCCTGGGAAGTGATGTGTAATTTTCTAAGGCTAATGGATTAAATCGCAAGAAGCGGCAGTCAAAATTTGAGGGAGGGGGTCAATCTTGTATATTTGGACTTTATTGTGTTGTTGGTGTAAAGGGAAGAGAAAACAGATGATTTTTGGTGACTGAATAACCCACCACTGTATTCTCTTCCCATCAAAGCCAGCAGTGGAATTTTAAAGTATGAGAAGGGCTCCTTATTCACATCAAGGAAATACATAGCTTTTCTCTTTAAATTTTCTTATTACTGGAGCTGAAGGATCCCCACACTTAAAGTCTCCTGTGTTTTGGTGTCAGGGGTCATGGGGATGTGAAGTTTGTTTATGACAGTTGAATTCCAGTTGTTTCTAAATGTAACAAGAGGAAGGCCTGTTAGCAAGGGAACTGGAATCCATCTTGCCTTGAGTAAGATTAAGGACAACCCAAATATTGTGGGAAATGTGTGAGGAGTTTTAGTTTTTAGCTTGATGGTGGTTGTAATGGTGGGGATGAGGGCAAATACATATATTTGCATGTGTACAGGAATGAGGGTTGCAGGGGAGAACGTTGAAAGGAAACAAGCTGATTCTTACCAATTCCTGTCTGCTCTATCATCATCATCTATTAACACTGGATCTTTGCTGAATGAAGCCTGTAGAATCACTTTCTTCATTCACTGCCTCTCCTTTCTTATTGCCCACTCTGGCCCTTACCTCCTGAAATCTCAGCTTCTTCTCTGTCTATTTAGCTAAACTTACTCTCTTTACAATCATCCATAATCCACCGCTCCCAAAGTCAGGAGCCTTAGACTTGGTTCTCACTTCCCTGACCTCTTGTCAGTATTTAGTACTCACCACTCACCACAGACATGGACGCATGCCCTGCCTGCCAGGTTCCTGGCTGTCTCCTCTCTGCACTGGCTGTCTGTTCTACTCAGAATGTTTTTTGTCATAACCTCTTCTGGTCCTTCCTGACTCCTTACTGTAGTTAGATTTTGAATGTTGTTTCCTTGGCTTTTCCGTTATACTCCCTTGCTTGGTCATATCATCTCTACATCTAGGCCAGATTAATTTTCATAAAGAAAGGTCCCACACAGTCAAGCCCTGACCTCTGGTGACTTGCCAAGAAATTCCATTGTATTCACATAAGAGTTACAGTCTTTACTCTCTAATTTACAGTCACTTCACAGACTCCCCTTCTTTTTGCCTATCGATCCCTTTCATGTCTCTGAGAATGCAGACCTAGCCACTGTAGGCTAGGCTAGCTCCAAACCTTGTTAATGCTATTCTACCTGGAAGGTCCTCTTTCGTCTGTGTCTTCCCAATTCTAAGCACCTTAAAAACAGCCTAAATGTCCCTTCATGACTTTTCTAAGTAATATTTTACTTCTGGACTCCCATAGCATTCCCCCCATCACTAGTAGCACTTCAATTACTTTTTTATTATAATTATGAAAATCTTTTTATCCCCAGGCTACCCTTTTTGAAGGCAGGATATGTTTCTGATTCATGTGGGTATCAGAATACGCAACACAGTGCCTACAAAAAAATCCTTGATGGAAACTTCAATTATTTTGAGTTGATAAAACTCCAAAGAAATATGAAATGACCTGCCATGAAATCAGAGTTGTACAGTGTAATAGCCAGCCCAGAGGTGCATGATCTGAGATAAGTGGGCTGTGGGTACATCAGTTAAGAAAGCACTTTATAATACAGCCCACTGAAACTTTTTATCACAATATTGCTCCCCACAAAAACAAAACCACCTTAAGATACTTTAGAACAAATGCATTTTCTCAATATCAGGATTTGGAATTATTTTAAATAGTGGCAAAATTCTTGGCCAGTTACGAGAAGTTAATGACTTGCAGATCTGAAAATAGTAGTACTAATCTGATTATGTTGGCATATATCATGTTATAAGACGCATTTAACACTACAATTTTTGTTGAGTAATGAGTGTGGATAAAGTTGTAGATAGGCTGGGCGTGGTGGCTCACACCTGTAATCCCAGCACTATAGGAGGCCGAGGAGGGTGGATCATCTGAGGTTGGGAGTTCAAGACCAGCCTGACCAACATGAAGAAACCCCATCTCTACTAAAAAGACAAAATTAGCCGGGTATAGTGGCTCATACCTGTAATTCCAGCTACTTGGGAGACTGAGGCTGGAGAATCGCTTGAACCCCGGAGGCAGACGTTGCAGTGAGCCAAGATTGCGCTATTGCACTCCAGCCTGGGAAACAAATGCAAAACTCCACCTCAAAAAAAAAAAAAAAAAAAAGTTGTAGATAAATAGTATGGTCACTCATTGGAATAAGATAAAATTTGTCACATTATTTTTCTTCGCTCTATTGGGTACAACAGAAATACTTTCTTATTGTTCCTATGCCCTGTGTTATATGTCCAGTGAAGGAGACTCCCCAACTCCCCAAGTCTGCTTGCTCTCTAATAAAAAGGAATGATGTTGGTAAACATGAAATCAGCGAGATTCTTCCCCCTCAGGTTCCTGTATGGACTGGTGATTGTTATCTATATATCTATATATAATCTTCATTTTCTTTTACTTCCATTAAAACAATGCTTAAGATATGAATTCCAATTAGGAAATAAACTTTGCCAAAGTAAAAACAAAGCGAACTCTTTATATGAAGTAAATTTCTGAGACTAGATTCTTTGGGACACCTCATCCTCACTATACTTGGTTTGCTCACAATAGTTACTTAGATTTAATTTTGGGAAGTGAATGCCTGGTTCCCCGCAACCTACTTTTATTTCTTCTACTTTTTAATTTAAGCATGGAAAAGGATATACACAAGCAATAGGTTCCAATTTCAGAAACACTTAAATTCTAGTACTTGTAACAATTACATTGGAAAATGTTTTAAAACAATTCATTTTAGGGCTAAGAAAACTTAAATTATCTCACAAAGAATTTCATTCCACTAGAATGCATATTATATAAACATTGAATTTTAACAAGTTTTTAGTTTGAAAAAGCATTTTTCAAGATGGAATTTGTTGGGACATAGAGAAATTTTCTTTATTACAGGTGAAAACCTACCCAGAGGGGTCAAAATTTTCTGTCTCAGACTTGTCCTAGAGAGCATAAATACAAAGAACTGTATTATATAATCTGTACATGTTACAACATGAATTAGATTATACTTCTCTCCTTGTGTAAATAAATATGTCAGAAAGATAATGGAAATAAAACCTTGAAGTAGAAGGGAAAGAAAAGAAGAACAGTTGAGCAAGGGTATATTATGGAAAGGAAGCAGAAGAAAACATTGAGTCAGCTTGTCTTGAAGTGGCGCTCTATATATTTTAATTCCCAGGTAACCGTTATCTATATTTTCTAAGATCAATATATTCTGTTTTCTTTGTTATCATCATTAGGCTCCATAATATAATTTTACATCATATATTATTACAACATTTGACTATAAGAAATTCTTGAAGCTACTTCTACATGTGATTATATCAAAGTATAAATTTTGCTAACAAGACACACTGTGTCACTTTACAGATTTATATTTATGTTTTATGCGGCAGAGTTACAAATCTGTTACATGTCCTAACACTGCCACATCTCAATGTAGTTTTCCTTAAAGAAGAAAAAGCAGCCAAAATTCATGTAAACGGTATATTGTGAGATGTAAAATTTGATTGAGAGCTCTGAAATATCATCTCAAATATACACAAATTAAAATGCTTTTTCATCTTACATATCAAGAAACTCATGAAGATAATGTTATAAAAGGCAACATTTGTTAAAAGGCCACTGTGGTTAACTTTATGTCACTGGAGTCAATACTGCAGCCACTGTCAATTTCCTGGATGGTTGAGGTTAGAAGTTGATCCTTTCAAGGCAAACATCAAGTAATTCGATGTTGTCTAGATGACTGAGCAGCCAGAATTCTTAGCCGCTCCTTTCAAATAGATTGTTCAAGTCAGGTTACTTTGCTGCCAGGTCAGTAAGGGCATCAGAGACCTCAGTGTTAACCTGTGCAGAAAGACTCGCTTGTGTAACATTGAGATAGATGTCATACTGCTGGTCCAGGCCAAGGTAGCAGTCACTCATGAAATATAGTGTGTAGATATACCTACAATATAAAAATAGAAGAAAAATGTAAAACCACTTTTGTAATCACAATCATATTTAATTCTTTCAGAACTTCAGTAGTAGGATTTTTCTTACCTTCCAGGTATTTCAGGGGTATAAAAAGAAAGGGAAACAACCTGATGATTTCGAATATATCCTACTCTTTTCAAAGCAATAAGTTCTCTCTTATCCACTTCTCCCAATATCAAAAACCATCCTTCATCTTTTGATTTGGGAAATCGAGGAGTAACTGCACAGCTCTCTGGCTTTCCCTGTAAACCAGAAAAAAATATACAACATTAAAAATAACTAGACTTTCTAAGCCACTTGGTTGTAGTTAAGAGGCTATATTGTCTTACTCAAAGGCCATAACATCTACCTAGTTCAGCACATCTATCTGAGATGTTTTAAATTTTCTTCCATTCTGGTTTGGTGTCTGTGGCATGCTGTTATCTAACTTACTTCAAGTTTCTATGACCACATTATTGACACTAGTTTGTGGCTATAACTATCAGAATATTTGGCCAGTTAGAATAAAAAGCTCTGGATTTTGACATCAAATTAGCAAATTCTCATGCTATTCCTATAGTTAACTTTAATACCACATTTGTTGTTTAACAAATTGAGACATAACCATGTTAACCAAATCTTCCAAAACCTTATTCACAAGAAACTGATGATTAAGAAAACAAACAAACATACAAAGCCATCAAGACTAGACTCTGACCTCAAAATGATGAGTACTATGTCAAATACATACTTTTCCCCTCATCCAAGAATAAAAAGTCATATGAAAAAGCATATATTCTAATATGGTAATATTAAATAATCCCTTCTCTGAGAAATGGGAAATTTTAAGTCAAGCAATTTGTAAAATATATTAATCACCTCAATGCAAGATTAGATATAAATGTAATGATAGCATTTGAGGTCTTTATTTTAGAACAATTTTTATAAAATGTAAGATTATTCTAATGATTCTTTAAGGCAATGACTTTATAGCATAAAATATACTAATAATGATATATTCTCAGACTTCACTGAGTATTCTAGAGGGAGATGTTCCACTTATGGTATTTCAAAAGGGGTTCAGAGAGTAATATATTTTTGCAGCATTCAGAAACAAAAGTTAGAGTTTTTCTGGCATGATTAAATCTAACTTTTAATTAAAATATTAAGGTAAAGAAATCATAATTTTCTCTCGTGATCTTATCTTTATGATTATTGCTATTTTTATGATTATTACTATTATTAGTTTATAATTATTACTTTTGTTGTAAGTTGCAACACATTAAGTCCTTTAAAAAATGCTCATACTGCTGGGTGCAGTGGCTCATGCCTGTAATCCCAACACTTTGAGAGGCCAAGGCAGGTGGATCACCTGAGGTTAGGAGTTCGAGACAAGCCATGCCAACATAATACAAAAAAAATCAGCTGTGTATGGTGGTGGGAACCTGTAATCCCAGTTACTTAGGATACTGAGGCAGGAGACTGCTTGAACCTGAGAGGCAGAGGCTG
This sequence comes from Plecturocebus donacophilus, assembly GCA_004027715.1. Classification (NCBI taxonomy): domain Eukaryota; kingdom Metazoa; phylum Chordata; class Mammalia; order Primates; family Pitheciidae; genus Plecturocebus; species Plecturocebus donacophilus. Next base: position 11,921 of record PVKP010010931.1, read on the forward strand.
TAGGGAGCCGATGTTGTGCACTTGCACTCCAGCCTGGGCAAAATGAGTGTAACTCTGTCTCAAACAAACACACGCTCCTATTAAGGTCGGATGTGGTGGCTCATGCCTGTAATCCCAGCACTTTGGGAGGCAGAGGTGGGCAGATCATTTGAAGTCAGGAGTTCAAGACAAACCCGGTCAACATGGTAAAACCCCGTCTCTACTAAAAATATAAAAAATTAGCTGGGTGTAATGGCGCATGCCTATAATCTCAGCTAGTCAGGAGGCTGAAGCAGGAGGATTGCTTGAACCCAGGAGGCAGAGGTTGCAGTGAGCCAAGCCTGGGAGACACAGTGAAACTCCGTCTCAAAAAAAAAAAAAAAGCTCATATTAAAGCCTCTGAAATGCCAGAGGCTAATCAGCTCATACTTATACTGACAGATTTTTAGAATCAGAAATCAAATGAGATAATACTTGAAGGTACAATATTGAAAGAATATCTTAACAATAGGAAGTTACCGATCATTTTGTGTGTGAGAACAGAAGGGACAATACTAATGAACTACACTTTCACCCCGATGGCTTAGTCTAGATATGGGAAAGCCCAGAGTCCACTGGGCCAAAAAGAAGACAAATTCTTTCTTATTTTAATTATGATGGCACTAAAAACCAATCTGCCCACATGCTGTGTAGTAATATTCTTAGAGGACTGGATAATTAATTTTGGTGTCAGAGGCAAGAGAAAAGAGCATAGCAATCTAAAATAAAAATACTGTACAGTTTTGGCCCGTATGAACACTGACAAAGCTCACATATGCATTATGATGAAGGACACAGGCAGATGTGGCAACTGAGGCTCAGAAAAGCTTAACATCTCATTCAAATTCATAGAGCTAAGTGGTAAAGATTCAGTCTCATCTACGTCTAGCTTAACGTGGCTCCTGTATACCAAAGTGCCTCTAGGGCAGTACTGCTCAAGCTGTAATGCCCTTAAAAGTCACCCGGGGCATTGAGTGAAAGTATAGATTTTGAGATCCCTCCCCTTGAGGTTCTGATTCAGCCAGTCTGGAGGGGAGCCAAGGAATGTGCACTTTAAAAGGCACTCCAGGAAATTCTGCTGGACTGAGTCTGTATATCATACTTTGAGAATAGTACTCTAGGCAATATATTCTTATGTAAGGTAGATTTTCTGGGGCTGAAAAATGGCACATGAGAAGAACTCACGAATTTCAAAAGACTAACTCTTGCTGCTTAAGACCAGTTAAGAAAGCAGGATTCATGAATGACACGGGTACATTAGTCATATAACAGATATGTGTGGTGGCGCATGCTGGTATTTGGTGTGAAATATTTGAGAATAGAAATCAAACACTATACCTTGTGGAACCCAAAGTGGACTCTCTGCAAGCTGACTTGAAGCACATACTCTTGGTCAGCATGCAATTTGATCCATTTGTTGTCATCTCGTTTGTCTGCAGTCAGAGTTGAGACAGAGAGTTCATTATGTCCTTCAACTAAGTCCTCCCAGGAGCCTTTAACACTTATGTCAACATTTATCACTGGCAAGTGAGATAAGAAATTCCATGCCTGAATAAAAACAGAAAAGAAAAATAATAGAGGAATAGTTTATATGAAAGGCAATGATCAACTAAGAAATAGTGTGCTTTCAGAAAAAAATCAACATTTTAATGTTGGGATTAATTCTGAATTCAATGCAGTTGTAGGAAATAATACAGAGACATTCTGTGGACCATTTACCTAGTTTCCTCCAAAGGTAGCATTTTTCAAAACTAAGGTACTTATCACAACTAGAATATTGACAATAATATAATCCACTGATTTTGTTCAGATTTCCCCAATTTTTCTTGTACTTGTGTGTATATGCGTGTATGTATAAAAATAATGTGCTTTTAGTCTTTTTAATATCTTTGTAAAAATAACTATAAGAGGGTTATCATTAAACTTGTGATTCCTTTATTGTAAATCCTTTCTGATATTGAGCAGCTGTTGACCAAACTAAAAAATAACAAGTTAAAAAACATTGTTGAACTGATTTGTTTTAGAGAAGCATCTACTCAGACATTCATGTGACTTCTAAGATGGAAAGCATTACTTGGGGATATAAGGGAAACCTGAAAAAAATTCTGTAATGCAATTATTGATGTTAGTATCCTCCATTGACCACTTATTGTACATATTTTTGGCCCATACTTCACATTTGTCCTATTTACTCTGAAAACAAATTTTCTTTATATTCTATGTATCATAAAGAATTCTATAAGTCTAGGGTTCCTTCTAGAAACAAGTATGAATTTATGGCATCATCATGCTGAGAATACCAATTAAAATGACACATTAAAAGATATTTTATTTAATTTTATACTTGCTCTTGAAGTGGAAAAACATTTGTGAAAAATCAGTATTCAAACAGCAAGGGCTCACCAATGTTGAATAAGTGAATACGTAGGTCTACAGAAAAGATGTAACAAAAGAAACATGAGGTCATCTTTTTCTAACATATACAATTATATGGCAATATCACCATCAATCAAGAAAACTCAATACATTGGCTTTGTTTTTAATCCGTTGTTACCTTCCAAGTTAGTTTTTAAAAGTACATGGTACTTTAATTTTGGTTTTCATTTTATTCCTTTAATATATACTATGGATTTCCTTATAGGCTTTGATTTTTTTTTTAGTGCTGCTGAGTATACCTAATTAAAATGAAGTAGCCATGATGAACCAAACTACCCCCCTTAGGAATAAAAGAAAATGTAAATTCAATGCAAATTTTCAATTCAACTCCAATCCTATAACTTGCCTTATGAATCTGAAATTATGTCTTGAATTAGATTTTGAAATAGTCAAGCCATAGATTGTACTTCGGTACAAATGATGGTCTTTCCCCTGCTAGAACCAATAGTCACTAAGTATCAAAGCTGTACCACTTGATGTTCTTCTAGGACTGGCCAGTCTGGAAAAGTGGTTAAGGGGACTTAGGTACACCATTTCTGTAAACCATTTGACTCTGTCAGACAACACAAGTAACATCTACCCCATGAAGCAAGATTTCATATGTTTCTTTACTTGTACCATTAAATTAGTTACCAATATAATATTTTGTTATTAGTAATTCATTGGTATTTTACTTTATAAAGTCCCCAAATGTCATATCTGGCATATATATATATATATATATATATATATATATATTTTTTTTTTTTTTTAGTACTTAACGTTATTATTATTTTCAATCTACAACGTGTACACATATATTTATTGGGTATATATATATATTTATGTATATAAAACATGAGCTATTTTTAAAGAAACTGCTAAGACATTTCAATACCAGCCAAACATATTTATCTGAGGATTAATCTTCATCTATTGAATCAGGCAAGAGCACTGCCATGCATACAATTATTTAATTAGCAGCCAAATCCTCTGCCAGTCAGCAGCCGTTCCAGGCATACTGATGGGGTAGAAGATGCAAATCTCACAGTCGTACTGCTTTTTCTCATTACTACTGCAATTAGCACTTAAATTGATGCTTTAAACATACTAATTTCTGGTATAATTCAGGATTTGTATGTTACCTGGGATCGCCTCACTGCAGAGCCGGCACCAGATTGCTCTGCAAATTGAAGCACTTTTGAGCCAAATAACCATCATCATATCAGACAGAGCCAATTTGCATTTGGTTTTAAAGATAACAGAATGACAATTTATGCAAATAAATTAAGTAAGTTTACTTCTGAGTTCTCCCTGAACTAATTATAACAATGTTCTAATTTTTCATCACATCTAAAACTTGGCTTGACATCAATGTATGTCGTGTTGGAAATCTGTTGTTGCTAACAGAAGCCTTGTTTTGATTTAAATATATTGTTTTTATTCATAATTTTGATGGTAATTTAGTTAGAAAGGTAGGCATTTATTATGAATATTTAAATAGTATTTTGTGCCAATCTTGGGTTCAACAGAAACTGAACAGTCAATCAGATGTTAATGCCTGTTATACTTTTTCCAAGTCTTGCTCAAAAATAAGTTCCACTTGGAAAAAAAAAAAGACATAGTTTAGAAGTTTCTTTAATACCTGCATTTGCAAGTCAATCTGTTAATTATGTTATAAATCCTGAATGGTTACTTTGACATGTTTAGGGTAAAATTGCTTAAGACTTGAAGTCTAGATAGCCAAATATTTCTGGCATTGTTCATTCATAGTTTTGGTCTTCCTAAAGATTGTTTGGAGACATGACCCAGTTGTTTTTCCACAATATAAATTTAGCTTTCTATGCAAGTTATATGGTTCACACACACATACACACACACGCAGTTTATTTGAAAGGATACTTTCAAATCTAGAAACAAATTGATTATAATAATAAGAGAGGGGCATAAAACAAATAACTGAGGGAATTGCATGAAAATATACCCAAGCACACAGGAAGAAACACTACCCTGAAGAGAGGGAGTAGAAGGCTAGGATAATGCAGCCAAATGATGGACAAGCTACAGGGGGCTTTGCACAGCCAGTTTAGTAGCATTTATACTGAAACAACTTCTCATAATGCCAACACTACTATTAATTACTATTCCTCTCATTATTTTTAGTATTCATGTATAGAGTTCTAATTCTAATTTACTGAGTTCTTATTCTATATCAAGAACTGTCTGAAGCAGTTTAGTTAAGAGTATCTTGCTTAATTTTCACAAGAACTTCTTGGGACAGGTATGTTTTCATGTTCATAATCATAGTAGTAAATGGTAGAGACAATTTAACCCAAGGTGAGCCTGGTTCCAAAATCCATGCTCTAAGTTAGAAAACTCTTGGTACACCCTCTCAGAGTAGAGGGGCCTTCAAAACACTTATGAGATAGTCTTACCTGCTTCGTTTTTGCAGCATGTAGTTCACTTTCTACCATGGAGCTAAAAACATGGTCTTTCCCTTCACAGGCATGGATCAGTTCAGGAAGGCACTCAATGGAGGTCCGACTCCTTGCATGTGGGCTCTTTATAATTGGCTTCCATTTTCTAGGAAATAATATCAAACCAATCAAATAATTGTTGCACAGCACAAAGAAGATTTCTTGACAATGCTGGTTTATATAATTATAACTTTTTTTTTGTTTTAATTAAGATACAACATTTTAAGATACAACATTAAGATACAATTACAACAATTAAGATACAACATTTGTTTAATTAAGATACAACATTTTAAGGCCATTATGCTGAGTTTAAAAATTCAGCCAGCATTCTACATGGGGTAACAGCCCAAAGCAGTACTGTTAACACTGCATAAAATGTATTAATTATGTGTGAGCTCAGTAAATACTTAGAGTTCACAGACATTGCGTGTTTTTCTACGGGAAGGCACTAATGTGAAGTAATGCTTCCATGTAGATGAAGTACTGATCTGGACCCCTGACGTGTGCTTAATAGGTACAGCAAATGTCTTTAATTTAATTACTTAAGTAAAGTTTTAAATTATAAGTTGTTGGGAACATGAAGTTAAAAGTTCATTTTGAGAATTTTTGAGATTTACAGCATAAGTAGTGCTAGATCCCAGAAACACAGGCCAACTAAATTTTCCAGCAAGAAGAAAAATATAATACAGCACTCTTAGGGGTGACAGGAAAATTGTATCAAATCTCCTAGGCCCCAAGCAGCTTCCATAGCAGACGTTCGTGCTATGTGTGGTAGTACCTTAATGTGCCTTCTTTAGTGCTGAAACCCTACTCCCATAACTTTTATACCATACTGGAAGGGCTCCTGAAACTGAGCTGCGGACACATAGGAGGTTATCTGCCTTTCTCCCCATGCCACCTGCTGCTGGTATAGCTCACCCTGAGTGTCTTTTAGTTTCTAGGGACAACCCATGCTAAGAACCCAAGTACCATGGAGACAACTGCCCTGGGACCCAACATACTTGAGTCAAATTGAGGGACTTTCCTGAGGAGACTCCGTGTGTGCCTGAGGTTCTTGTTGGCATCTGTGTCTAGATGTCTCAGATAACTGCCACCCCTCATCCAGTTGACAGAAGTATGGAGGGCATGATGGCAAGCTACAGCCAGATTGTTTTGCTTGTCTACATGACTGTGAACCAATATTTTGGCTGCAAAGTTATCTCTCAACTGGCGTGAAACACTGGTGTGAAAGAAACATTTCCAATTAAACACTGCCAATCTTGCTTGTATTAGACACTGTTCTTTTCCTTGCAAATGTATTTCAGCCATGTACATAAGACTTACGGGTTAAACAATTTGATGCTAACATAAACTCCTAAGTATAGGTTTTATCTTGAGCTCCTAATATATATAACTACCTAGTTTGGGACATTTTGCAGATGTGCAATTTACTTTTGACAATGGATTTCAGACCCCTCAAATCTCTTCAACAGTGACATCGGTCATTTATTTTACTTTAGATCACAAAACATTTTAATGATGTGTTCTAAGATTATAATGTATCCAATGCTTCCAATGGAAAATGATTTAGATAGGAGAAGGTTAAACTGTATTTCAGCTTGGGACTGATGATCAAATTCCAAACAAGAATGTTATGTTGCTTGGCCATGTCTCACTCTGGGGAACAGGAGTATTTTCAATGTCAATAACCAGTATTCTCCATAACATAAAATTTCAGTGACTACATTTGTAATTTTTTTGAAATTAAAAAAATTACATTGAAAAGTAAAACAATTACTTGAAAAGGTGAAGATGATGATTTTCTATGTTTGGTAGTGTAAGAAGAGAAGAGTCTTTTAACCACCGACCCTGGATCACCATTTGAATCAGGTTTGTGATATTCAGGACAGTCACCAGCCAGCCCTGGTTTGCAGCCACGTCCAGCATTGCCTGAACAGGGAAAATGTACATGTTACAAGAATATCATGGGATTCTGATGTTTGCCTTAACAAACGACTAAGAAACCAAGCATTATTATCTCTAAATTACCATTCATCAACATAGAAACCAGAAAATAAACCATAGTTGGATTGCAGGGAACAAATTTGATCATAGCATTTACTGTACATTACTTCCTACAAAGGGCCAAATACTAAGTTTTGTTAGGGTAGCAAAGATAGCTAGATAATACTGGTAACTAGCATTAAAACAAAGATAAAAACTCAGTGTACTATGAGAGCAAATACTCATATTCTCCACTGTATTAAGAACATTAGCAGCTATATTTAAAGAGTGAATCTCATGTAGTCTTTCAAATTTAAAATCAAATTTAAAATGGTAAGGAGATAGTTTTTCTTGCCAAAAATTTATTTTCTCCAAAGAACAGGCTAACGATAGAGGCCTGGTTTTCAATGACAATAATACACCACATACTAGCAAAGGGGGCAAGTGCCAGTGGTACATGTGGAATGAAGAGAAGCTATTCATATTAGTCCATACATTTAATCTAATGTTTTATGGACAAACAAAAGGCTGCATTTGCTTAAGGCAAAACTAAACAGTGAAATCTTATTTAAACAAAGGCGAAGTTTACACAGGCAAAGCTATTTCAATTAAATTAGATTCTGGAGAATGCTGACTTAAAGACACATAAGTTAATATCATGATCTTAGGTAGCTATTTTATACAGTTTTAGTACTATATTCTCTTGTTTTGGGAAATGAGATGAAGACAGGAAAAATTAGATAGGCCTAGCAAATAATTAAAATGATACTTTAATAGTAAATATCTCAACGACAGCAAAATATTTACAAAATGTACAAAATCTGTTGTTAATGGATTTTTAGAAATAATTTTTAAGGCATATTATGTTGGAAAAATTAATTTGCTATAATACTTAGTATTGTTGATGGAGAAACATTTTCCTTCTGAGCTTTGAATACCCTCCTCTGTGTTCTCTAATTTTCAAAAAATTTGAAAAACAGCTGGTTAAATGAATCTATGGTTTTCTTAGTATATTACAGAGAAATGGATCAAAATTTCTGGATATCATGATTAATGTGACGGCATGGTCAGACTGGTCTTTAGCACCCATTAACCTGCTAGATATACATCATAAAGACAGAATGTTGGTATAATAGGTATATTTATATATGCATGTGTTTATGAATTTGTATACATGTATGAATGTACATATTTATAAATCTAGGGAAAATCCACTTATATTTTTCCTTTTTCCCTGTACAGCAGAATATTATACTTTGTCTTTCTTTGAAGTATATGAGACAACAACTCATAATGAATGCTACTCATAGACAAAAAAGAGTAGTTCACAAGTCACAGCTCTTGAGTCTGACTAAGGGAAGAGAAAAGGAAGAGAGAAATGAATAATTATACCTAATGCAGTATTACGATGATGCCAGAACTTGTAATGTGGAGTAACTATGGCAATTTTACTTGTGATTTTACATTGCAACTTGACTGGAAATAAATTCCAGACCAAAAGCTCACATACTAGAAGAGCTAGATGGATGAACCATATGTTCTTAACTTTGAAGTTTTCATGATGAAGTTGAAAGATTTTGTAATATTTATGAGATTTCCCCACAATTTTTCATTGTAGGATCCAGATGTGAAAGTGCAAAAAAATCATGCTAAATACTTAAATGAAATAAATAAACAGCCATATCATAAATTGAAAACTATTATTTATCTTGTTTAAATTTAGAGAAAAAGCAGGTGGGGAGCCCAAGAATCTAATGATAAAAAGTTTTGTGGCTCCCCAACTGAGTTGAACCACATGTTGCTCTACGTTTCTCTGCTCAATTACTCCCTAGTTATCTTGTTCTCTTTGCCCCCACTGCCGTAGTGCTGACCTTCGTTTCTCACCTGGAACATTATAATTATTCTTTATTATCATCTAATTTCTTTTCAATCTGTACTTTATATTGGTACTGAAGTGAATTATAAAAAGGTAAAACTGATCATATCATTCCCCTGCTTACATTTCTTTAATGGTTTTACACTGTGTAGGGGATAAAAAATGGATGCTTTTCTGAATGACAGACAACATCCTCTGATCTATGTGGTCCTTGCTTTTCACTCTGGCCACCACCCGCTCTGTACTCTTAGTAGAGCAATACATAACTACTGGTATTTTCCCATGCCGACCTGTGCTTTTCATGTTCATTTTTTTTTCTTCCTTTCTTCTGTTCCTCCTCCACCTCCTCTTCTTCCTCCTCCTCTTCCTTTTTCTTTCCTTTTTTTAAACAAATGCCATTCCTTGTACTTCATCCCCTAGGAAATACTCATTCATCCATCAAGTCTCATTTGAATGCTACTTTTTACAATGAATCCTCCAGATAGTTGTAGGTACAGTCAAGTACCACATCATGATGTTTTGATTAACAACGAACGAACCTGCATATACAACAGTGGTCCCATAAGACTATAATACCATATATTCTGTAACTTTTCTATGTTTAAATATGTTTAGATACACGAGTATCATTGTGTTACAATTTCCTCCAGTATTCAGTACAGCAACATTTTATACAGGTTCGTAGCCTAGGTGCAACTCGCTATACCATATAGCTTAGGTGTGTAGTGAACTATACTATCTAGGCCTGTGTAAGTACACTCTATGACGTTCACACATGAAGAAACTGCTTAAGGGCATGCTTCTCAGAACTCAGCCCTGTTAAGCGATGCATGACAGTATTTTTCCTATGCCTCTGCTGTTCTTGACACACTTTACCATCATCCTTTTGTAATCCTCTGTTTACACATCTGTCCTTTAAAGTATAGGTTCTGTATGGCAATAATCTGGAATCATTCCTTGTAATTCTAGCCCCAGCACAGTGCACTCAAGAAATATTTATTAAAGAATATAGGTAAAAATCCAATTACAAAGGTTATAACAACATTCTGCCTAAGTTATTGCACATCTACCAAAGACAATATGGTATAAGAGAAAAGAAACAAAATTTAATGTCAGATAAACATAAAGTAATCCCCCCCTTATCTGTGGTGAATATATTCTAAGACCCTTATTTTATTTAATGGCTCTGAAGTGTAAGATTAGTGATGCTGGTAATTTGAATATGCCAAAGGGAAGCTGTAAAGTGCTTCCTTTAAGTGAAAAGGTGAAAGTTCTTGACTTCATAAGAAATCATATGCTGAGGTTTCTAAGGCATACAATAAGAAGGAAGAATAATGTATCCATGAAATTATGAAGATGAAAAAATAAATTCATGTTAGTTTTGCTGTCACACTTCAAAGTGCAGAAGTTATGCCACAGAGCATGATACCTGCTTAGTTAAGATTGGAAAGGCATGAAATGTATGAGTAGAAGACATGAACAAAAACATGTTCAAATTGATGGTAATCAGGTTCTGTACTATCCGTGGTTTTAGGCATCCACTGGGAGTCTTGGACCTATCACCCAAGTATAAGGGGTAGTGTTGTAGAAGATGCCAGGGAACAAGGCTAAAGATAGATCCTGTAGCTCAGGCCAAACTGGAGGATGTGGGCCTGCTTTTCAGTTTCAGTGGGCAAGCCCATGTGACTTTTCAGAGATCCAAACCTGACAGGGGCTAAGGACAAGAGATGGTCCAGGTAAATGGACTTGAGGGTCCTGGTATCTTTCAGTGATACACTTCATATGACGGAGCTTAGGATGAGTCCTTGTATCTCACTACCTTTTACAGCAGTTTTCCTCACAGATAAGGTCTGATAGGTATATGTTCCTTCCCAAATTGGAGATGGTTTTGATAACAACTGGGTTGTTACCAGAGCATGCCTGGGTTTCCCAAGTAACCCCAAAGTCCTTTACAGGGATTGAATACTCAGAGATCTAAACAACAAAAGGTTGTTTTAGTACATTGAGGAGAAATAATCCTTGAGATTCATTAGCAGCTTCGCAGTAACAGTAAGCAAATATTTAATCCCCCTTTGCCTCTTATCCACTTTCTACTTGGTGCACTATCTACTAGACAAAGCTAGGATGATTCTGAGTGTTGGGGAAACATGAACGGGGGCTGACTCTGTGTGTGAATTCTACTAAGTTGGAATCAATTTCAGTTAATTGTTGATTCGGAATTCTTTGTCATCACCAGCTCTGGAAGAATGGAAATGTGATTCAAGCACTGTATCTGCTTATAAAATTGTACTACAACTAAAACCTAATTTTAGTTAGCAAAAACAATAGGGTTGCCATTTATTGAAGACAGGTGAGCTGGAGAGGAGGCGATGAGTTTAATTTTGAACACATTTTAACTGAGGTGCTACCATAAACCCAAGAAGTTCAGGTGAAAATGAGCTCTGGAGAAAGTATATAGGCTAGAGCTGTGGACTTAGAAATCCTGGGCATAAAGTAGGCAGCCAAAAAAAATTAAAATGAGCACATATGGAGCAGAGATGGGGAGCAGAGTAGGGGTTACCTGGAGATGATGTCTGGAAAGGCAGCGGGAGGGCAGCTAAGGGAGTCTCATAGACACTGCTGAAATAGTCGTGATTAGGATGGACGTTTGTTAAGTATCTACTATTTGACAAACACTCTGTGAAACACTAAGTTATTTAATTTGAACCCATTTTTCAGATGAAGACATTGTGGCCTACACAGATAAGAAAACTGCCTAAGGCTGCACAACTCTGGTAAATGGGTACAGCTGGGACTCTAGCTTTGGGGAACCTGACTCCAAAGTGCTTGCTTTAACCAATATAGTATATTGCCTATGAAGTTCAGGATAAGAAGGAAGGTGTGTAGACTTTGAACAGGTCCATAAATTAGAATTAAAGATTATATGAGGAATGTGTATACTAGATAAATTCAAACTTTGAGAAGTTTTCCTGACAAGACAGAATGCAAGCAAATAATGAGTTTGGATGAAGTATAATCAGTAGCGTGATTCACAAACACGTGATATTGGTTGAAGAGTGGGTGTGGTAAACAAGAAAAAGGTTTAGCCTCAGAGTTTAGAGTATTGCGCCTTTAAATTAGCTGTAAGACCTTGGGCAAATCACTTAACCACTGGTATTCATTTTCCTCATCTGATAAATCAAGGAGTTTGATTAGGTGCTTTTTAATGGCTTCTGTATATCTTCTGTAAGCTTTAATTTTTCAACAATAAATGCCAACATACTCATACTATATAGTTATTTGTTTTTACAGAGCTTACTTTCTATTTTTCCGGGTGAACTGTAATATCCTTGAGATTAGGGGTAGTATATACTAAGCAGGAAATAAGCTGTACAGAGAAAAGACCCTTCTGGGGTCAGAGGAAGATAAGTTACCGGCTTCCAGGGCATGTGGGCAAGAACTCACTATAAAGAGAGGCTTCTCTTGGTCCCTGGTGACCTCACTCACAGAGAGTGAATGAATAGAGAAGCTATGAGGTGAAGAGAAGGGAAATTGATAGCACTTACATTAGAGAGTCTCAATCATCTCTTTAAGTTGGAGGCGATGTCTCTTGCTGGGGGGGAAGTACCATAAAAGAGCACAACAATGTTTGGAATAAGTACTGGAGAGAATTAAAGATGTGAATAAAAACTAGAGCAGCTGTGAGTTTCAATAGCATGATTTTGTAGTGGAAACAATGAGCAGCAGATTGTTTCCAACAATAATAAGTATGCATAATTTGGATGTGAAAGTAGAGAGAATTCAAATGTCAACAGTTACCCAGGGAGGTGAGAAACATTAGGGTACCAGTGACATTACTGTTGAAATGGCCAGCTCTGGTGTCAATGCTGTTTAGGGTAGCAAGTGAAGTCATAAACTGAGGGAACTGAGGAATAAATTAAGGGATCAGAATGGGAATAAGAGATTCCAGATCAGAATAACAGAAATGTTTCAACTGATTGATAAAGATGCTGTGGTCAGAGAGGAGAGCACACTCTTGGCCTAGTTTAAGCATTACCCCCTTGATACCAGTGGCATCAACAAGGTAATGATTAATGTAGTTTGAATATAACAGGAATATGGGATGCATGTGATTATGATGCTAAAAGGGTCATCGGCTGAGCCCACTATGATGGAGCTGAAGACTATGAACTAGTGTTTGAGCAAAGTAGGAAAGAGATCTAGAGCTTAGAAGATAGTTAAGAAAATAATCTTATCGACACTGAAAGTAAAGCAAAACAGGGATAGAAGCAGGAGTCTGAGACAAAAGAAGTGGTTGGAGAGCTTTTATTACTGGGGAAGTAAAAAGAATCAGCCAAGTTAAGAGTTTCAAAGTTGAATGTTACAATGATGGTGATGTATGTGTCTGTTTATATCTGAGTGAGAGGATAAGAGAGGGAAAGAGAGAGGAAGGAGGGAGACAGGGAGACAGAAATGGGGGTTGGGGTGGAGAGAGAGAGAGACAGAGAAAGAGAGAGGCAAAATTCAAAAAGAGACATACTACAAAAATCTTAGACTTCATTCTTATATGGAAAACTTAAGAACTTCTGAAGTACTTGGCATTATGCAAGGGTAGAACAAAATAAAATAACAAAAACAAACAAAAAGCAAAACCCCAAACCAAAGTGTTTGAGTTTAGAAAATAAGCAGTCTCTGCAAGGAAATTTTTTAAAGTGTGAGGTTCCTGAAGGCAAAGGCATCCTTTATGACTTGGATACACCGCATGTCCTCAACATCTATTTCCAATCAATTTCAAGAATTTCCTAAGCATAAAAGGCTTGGTCTTAGCATTTAAATTCAACCTGTAGACACTTTTCTTCTTATCTTCTACAATTGCAGAATATACTTTAAAAAATTAGCATTTTAAGCTTGATAACATATCTGTCTATATTTCATAGCAAGTAAATCTCATGAATTCATTGTGAAAAGCTCCAGTGAATTATGTAAAGTCAGACTGTGTAGAGGGTACGCTATATGGTGTGATGAAAATACTTGTATAGTATCGAACAGATTATATAAGACTTTCACAAACAGCTCTCATCTAATACTTAACAATACTATGAGGCAGGCATTAATATTATCCTCCTACACAGAAAGAGGAACTTAAGCTTAAAGAAGTTTAGTGACTATATAATCATGCTGGTAAAAAAGTGATGAAGTTAAGGCTTGATTTTGGCTTTCCAGTTTCATATATGTGCTCATTACATTGTATTCTATTAAATGTGCTGATTTCCACAGATCCTGTCTTTCTTCAAAAAGAATCTGAGGTGGCTTACATCTGTCCTCTTTTCCCTACATAGCAGAAAAATGCAAACTCCAAATAAAATTATTATGTATTTAATTGATTTTTGTTTCTGTGAGTAAATTTTATCAACATATTTTCTGAAAATCTAAAATTTTAAAATAATTTTAACCCACCATTTGGTTATAACTACATCTTAACATTTGATCTTCAGGCACTTATTTTTTGAAACACAACTGATTTCTGGATTTAAATAATCTAAAGTAAAATAAGAACATTGAGCACTGTGATAAAATTAACTCAATTTCATTGCAAGAAATAGCATCCCTGATGTAGGCTACTAAAAGAAAATCTATGTCATTAAATGTACATAAAGAGGTAGGTTAAACGGTGGATAATAAAACTAGCTGTAAGGCTCATTATTTAAAAAATTTCCCCTAAAATCTAAACTTCAGTTTAAGGAATATGTCAATTTAATCCTTAGTGTTCTCAAGTCCCTGTGGCTGTAGGGTGTATGCATGGGGCTGGACAGATGGTGCTCCAGCCTCTCTCCCCTTCTTAGTATTCTTTAGACTTATACTCTCTCTTCCTGCTCCCTTTATCCTTCCTCCTCTTCAAGGAACCTTTTCTCCTTTTCCCTATATCTCTTGTCATCATCTTAATGTATCTAGTGATAGTACAGGGATTATAATAAACATATGAAAATAAAACCATTGACAGGAGCAGTGGTTCACACCTGTAATCTCAGCACTTTGGGAAGTGAAGGTGGGACAATCAGTTGAACCCAGAAGTTCAAGACAAGCCTGGGCAACATACTGAGAACCCATTAAAAAAAAATGCTGGGTGTGGTGGTGGTATGTGACAGTGGTCCTAGTTACTTGGAGCCTGAGGTGGAAGGATCGCTTGAGCCCAGGAGGTTGAGGCTACCATACTCCAGCCTGGGTGACAGAGTGAGACCCTTTCTGAAAAAAAAAAAAAAAGAAAAGAAAAGAAAAAGAAAGAAAGAAAGAAAAAGAAAAAAACAAAAGAAAAGAAGATCATGACAAAGTTTGAAGTGATACACAATGTTGTTATGTCTGTTCAAATTAAATGACGTGAGGATGATATATTGTCATCAGAGTTTAAAAGAGATTTATGCCAAAATGAGAAAAATTACATTAATTTATGAAAACCAAGTTGTTATTTATGAAGTATCACAAGAATACAAAACACTATGGAAAGATCATCAAAAACAGGAAAGTCTGAGAAACTGTCAGAGCCAAGAGGAACCTGAGAAATGACTACTGAATTTAATGGGATATTCACTATGAGATTCTAGAATAGAAAAAGGGCATTAGGGATCATCACACTTTGTATATCTGTATCAAAGTGTTACATGTACCCTCAAAATAGGTACAACTACTATATATCAAGAAAAGAAATTTAAAAAGAAAATAGGACATTAGGTAAAAATTAAAGAATTCTGAATAAGTATAGATTTTAGTTAAGAATTATTGCCAATGTTGGCTTATTAATTATAACAAATGTACCTTACTAATATATTTAAGATGTCAATATTGGAGGAAAAACAGGTTCTAGATATATGGGAACTCTGTACTATCTTTGCAACTTTTCTGGAATATAAAAATATTCTCAAACAAAAAGTTTATTTAAAAAAATTATGGAAACTGATCTTAGGCAGCTTGTTAAAACATTAGTTGTTAGATATCTGCTAGAAAATGCACTATTTAGTTCAAGAGCTCCCAGAAGTTTTACAATGATGGGAAAACCCAAAAAAGCTTTCTTGACAGGAAAGCACACTCCTTTAAAGGTTCAGGTCAGTTGCAAGTAATGATACAATATTTTGTCAATAATTAAAATGCTATAAGTACATTTATAAGAATCTTTTTCAATAGCAACAGTTGTTCATAGTAACTTTCTCCTGAACTTTTACCCCCAGAAGGTTAGCATTCAGGAAGCTCAGCTGCTGTCTAACAAACTTAATTAATCAAAAAGTCATTTCCGAGCTGTAACTATGAGTAAAAGCGCTTCAAGTGTGCTAGCAAGCCTACAAGTTAATCAAAATGCTAATGCAGTACAAATTAAAGTTGTGATTAACATTTCACAGTAGCTGCTTAAGTGAATTGATCACACAAATGGGTTAAGCATTACTCATTTCCTATAGCCCCAACCGGGAAAAGGGTTGTTATGTGGGTATGAGGAGAGGAGCAGGGGGAAGAAGGATTCTTCATAATAGCATCATATCATCAATAAACCACCACCAAATTGTTATACAAAAGCTTACAGGTAAAGTCACCCAAGGGGAAAGCAGCCTTCCAAATTACATTATAGTCCTTGAAAGGAGAATGGCTATAAATCCACAAGAGTAAGTAAAGGTGTTTAACACTTCAAAATCCACACATTTGTATTAGTTTTGTAAAAGCTAAATGCATCAGCTCTGTATCACTTCCCTAGTGGAGAATGGTGCTTTATTTTAGGTAGTGTTTTGGGTGTTCTACTGTGGAGATAAAATGTAGCTTTGACCATCTAGGACTAGGATTCTGCACCATTGTGTAGTCCTTTGCATTTTGAAGAACAATCACTCAGGATTAAGTTCATTTAGAATTATTTGTTTTTAAATAGTCATCCATTAATACAACGTCATCAGGTTTTTATGGCAAGACATGAGCTCCCGGCAGTCTGTCCAGGAACGCAGCCTGAATTAGACTTCACCTTCATCCCTACGAGTTTGATAAGGTCACACTAATATTTACAATAAATAAACTACATTTGTTGGTAGCTAATTCAGATTTGGCAGAAAATCTTAAAAACATTGTAAGAATCCACACATAAAAAAATCTCCTTTTCCAATCTTTCCTATAAAAGAACTAGAAAGAAAAAAGTGAAATATTTATTTTATTTATCTATGATATATTGAGATCTATATACTCTAAGCATTGTACCCAACTCACCTTAACAGTTGGTGACATTATAGTTGATAAGTTTCCAGCATATTTTGGATGATACAAAAGACCCCAAATGTATGCTCATAGAATTAATGCTCACAGTTCCTTGAAACATATCCATAAATTGTTTACTTATAATTTACTCATCTTTTTCTCAAAATGATTAGAAGAAGCTTTCTGAAGCTTCTTGTGCAGTACTGTCTACTTAAAGATAATGTTTTCTTGGTCTAATAAGAATTTAAAAATTTGAAAAAATTCTACAAAAATACACAAAAGGTTTTATCTATGATTTGCTGTATCAAAACATTTCTTACAAGTATTGGATTAAGGATTTGACCAAGTACTTATATTGTTAAGCTTGGCAATACCTGGACTATTTTCACTGCTAACTGTATTTGAACTCTGCAATTCTAAAACTCATTTGTTTAAATGACACTGACATTCTTTAATACATTGCCAACCCACTGAGCCTGTGCTTAGTGCATCCATAGGTAAACACTCTTCAAAGGTTACTTTAGCCTTGCTCCGTGGCAATTCTACCTCCTGGCATCATAAAAATTTCCTATGCTTTTTAATCTACTAAAAATGAGAATTACTTGTTAATAAAAATATATAACCAGCTTACAGTCATATTTTTCACTTAAAATAATTTTTAATGAAAAATATCCATATCATTATATCTTGTTTTTTCTTCCCTTATCTTATTCTGTCCTATTCTCAGACTCCACTGTGTGTATCCATAAATGAACACACACATCTTTTTAATTTTTTTTAAGATGGCATCTCGTTCTGTCATCCAGGCTGGAGTGCAATAGCATGAATCATGGCTCACTGCAGCCACAAACTCCTGGGCTCAAATGATCCTCCTGCTTGAGCCTCCCAAGTAACTGGGACTACAGGTGAATGCTATCATGCCCCGCTAATTTATTTATTTATTTTTATTTTTTGTAGAGATGTCTCACTTTGTTGTTGCCCAGGCTGGTCTCCAATTCCTGGCCTCAAGCGATCCTCCTGCTTCAGCCTCCCTCTGTTGGGATCACTGGCATGAGCCATTGCACCTGGCCCATACATATCTTAAGGTTATCTATTCATATACTTTAAAAAATAGATTGAAGATAAAATGCATTTTCAGAATATCTGTGAGTTATAGGAAAAATACAATACTAGCTATGTAAAATTAATATACTTTTAGTTTATCAGAAGTTGTTACAGAGATTAAGAGGTAGAATTGTTTTGAAGTTTAGGCTAAACAACAATCCCACCAATAAACTTGTAGAGATTTGTTTTTGCAAATATAGAAAGGTTGTTGGAATGAAAAAGGCATGCCCATATAATTTATATACTTCTTCCCTTGATTTATCCAGTTGATTGAAGGTATTTTTAGGCTAACACTTATGACAATTGATAAAGCCTACTAGAACATTTTGACATTAATTGGAGTTTACAGAGTATCTCACATGTGAAAGAGAAGAAAGACTGGAAACTCAGGAGATCAAAAAGACTTGTCTGCTCATCCTATGGAGTAGTCATTCTTTTATTCCTTTACTTTCTTAACTTGCTTTTACAAAAATAAAAATAAAAATAAAAGAGGGGAAACGATTCCCTATTTAATAAATGGTATTGGGAAAACTGGCTTGCCATATGCAGAAAGCTGAAACTGGATCCCTTCCTTATATCTTATACAAAAATTAACTCAAGATAGATTAAAGATTTAAACATAAGACCTAACACCATAAAAACCCTAAAAGAAAACCTAGGCAATACTATTTAGGACATAGGCATGGGCAACAACTTCATGACTGAAACAGCAAAAGCAATGGCAACAAAAGCCAAAATAGACAAATGAAATCTAATTAAACTAAAGAGCTTCTGCACAGCAAAATAAACTATCATCAGAGTGAACAACCAACAGGATGAGAAAAAATTTTTTTGCAATCTGCCCATTTGACAAAGGGCTAATATCCAGAATCCACAGAGAACTTAAACAAACTTATAAGAAAAAAACAAACCACCCCATCAAAAACTGAGTGAAGGATATGAACAGACACTTTTCAAAAGACGACATTTATGCAGCCAACAAACATATGAAAAAAAGCTCATCATCATTGATCATTAGAGAAATGCAAATCAAAACCACACCGAGATATCATTTCACATCATTTAGAATGGCAATCATTAAAAAATCTGGAGACAACAGATGCTGGAGAGGATGTGGAGAAATAGGAATGCTTTTTACAATGTTGGTGGGAGTATAAATTAGTTCAACGATTGTGGAAGACAGTGTGGCAATTCCTCAAGGATCTAGAACCAGAAATACCAGTAGTCCCATTAATGGGCATACACCAAAAGGATTATAAATCATCCTATTATAAAGACACATGCACATGCATGTTTATTGTGGTACTGTTCACAATAACAAAGACTTGAAACCAACCCGAAAGCCCATCAGTGATAGACTGGATAAAGAAAATGTGGCATATACACCATGGAATACTATGCAGTCATAAAAAAGGATGAGTTTATGTCCTTTGCAGGGACATGGATAAAGCTGGAAACCATCATTCTCAGCAAACTGACAGAAGAATAGAGAACCAAATAACACATGTTCTCACTCATAAGTGGGAGTTGAACAATGAGAACACATGGATACAGGGAGGGGAACATCACACACCTGTTGGAGGGTAGGAGGCTAGGGGAGGGATAGCAGGAGATAAGGGTCTAGGGGAGGGATAGCATTAGGAGAAATACCTAATGCAGATGATTGGGTGATGGATGCAGCAAACCACTGTGGTACATGTATACCAATGTAACAAACCTGCATGCTCTGCACATATACCTAAGAATTTAAAGCATAATAATAATAAAAAGACGTGGGTGTTAAGGAAAATAACATAAAATGAAATCTCCCCTATTAAGTTTAGATCCAAGAATATATAAAACAATCGAAACTTATCCACTAGAACGTAGCTCCTTAAAGGTCTTCCTTTCAGACACTGAATCAACTAAAATACTATCAAAGTAGCTGTGCTGGCTACTTCCATTAGGGCAATGGAATATAAATTCAATCTGTATTAACCTGTACCTTGGTATGTAGAAGACAGATCTTTACATTCTTCCTCAATAGTAAAGAGGAGAGCTCTGCTATCTTTGGGGAATTGGTAGGTTCATATCTTGAGGCAAGGAACTCTGAAAGTGCCCATTACTTGTAGAAATTTGAAGTTTTTCAAACGTGTGTGTGTGTTTGTGTATGTATGCGTGTGTGTTTACTGCAGTAAACCTATGCAGAAATTATTCTAGTGTGCACACACCATTCATTATAGGGTTATCTTACAATTACGATGCTATTCTTCCTTCTTCCTATGGACCAACAATCTGATCTTTCTCCCATTACTTTCAATTATTGTAGCTTTATGGGAGAATATGAGGAAACAAATGGTTACTTCATTAGTTTAGGTAGCATAATTAAAAACTTGAGAAGATGCATAAGCAGTTGATACAAAAAAAGCAAACATCCTACCAACTGGACACTAGAGTGATAAAGTAGTTACAAATATTCAATCATATTAACAAGTCTCTCTTAGAAACTGGTTAAAGTAATTATATGCAGACTGTTGAAAAGGGAACCAGAGTAATTAAAGGGAAGTGATCTGAGTATACCTTGAAAAACAGGGATTAAAAATATTATTCATGGTCTAATGGGGGTTCGTGGTTAAAAATGCAGAAATTCCAGTGAGGTTCTCAAATTTTAAGACAAATTCTCACTAGATCATGGGTACAATTTTAAAATCCATCAATATAGGACAAAGGGAACACAGTGAAATACATTTTTATGGTATATCCAACCTGTGCTGAAGGCTGTTTTTGCCTTCTGATGTGATTTTGGGAAAGTTGCTTAGTCTTCAACTGCAAAATAAGAGTAATAATTGTACTGCTTCACTAGACTATTGTAGAAAATGCGTCAA
This sequence comes from Plecturocebus donacophilus, assembly GCA_004027715.1. Lineage (NCBI taxonomy): Eukaryota > Metazoa > Chordata > Mammalia > Primates > Pitheciidae > Plecturocebus > Plecturocebus donacophilus. The sequence continues at coordinate 32,860 of PVKP010010931.1, forward strand.
TTAAATGCAAAGCAATTACAACAGAGCCTGATACAAAGAAAGCCCTCAATAAATGTTCACCATTACCACCACTGTCATGATGTTTGTCTTATGGCCCATCATTAAATAGTGATTTTTTTTTTTCCTTTTTTGGTAGGAGGTACAGGATGGTGTGTGGTTCTGCAAATATTCTGGTATAATTGGGTATTTAACATATATTAATTCCAATTTAAGTTTGGAAGCATAGGTTTCTAGAAATCTTTCTAATTCATATATACTATCACATTTCTCTATGTGTGTGTGTGTGCGTGTGAGATGTATTTTCCTTTCATGAATTAACATCATTTTTCTTGTAGTCTTTAGGAATATTGCTGTTCATTTGCTGCAGAGCTGAAGGAGGGAGGGAGAGGCCTGGAGGACACCAACATGAACAAGTTGAAATCATCGCATAAGGTTAAAGTTTGTCAGTTATGATCTTCATATAATCTAGTGAAAAAACAGCAGTAAATTGTATATTTGAAAATGACTGGAAGTTAGATGTTGCAACAGAAAATTTTTTCCAAAATCCCCACTTCATATATGAGAGAGTGTAAAACGATCATTAGACAGGAAGAAGTTAGAACAACTGTACAATAGATACAAAGATCCTCAAGATGAGAATACAATTGGAATAGATGGTACACAGCAGTTCTGTGATGACCTGGCACTCGATCCAGCCAGCATTAGTGTGTTGATTATTGCATGGAAGTTCAGAGCAGCAACACAGTGTGAGTTCTCCAAACGGGCGTTCATGGATGGCATGACAGAATTAGGATGTGACAGCACAGAAAAACTAAAGGCCCAGATATCCAAGATGGAACAAGAATTGAAAGAACCAGAATGATTTAAGGATTTTTACCAGTTTACTTTTAATTTTGCAAAGAATCTAGGACAAAAAGGATTAGATCTAGAAATGGCCATTTCCTACTAGAACTCAGTGCTAACTGGAAGATATAAATTCTTAGATTTATGGAATAGCTTTTTGCTGGAACATCACAAATGATCAATACCAAAAGACATTTGGAATCTTCTTTTAGACTTCAGTAAAATTATTGCAGTTGACATGTCTAATTATGATGAAGAAGGAGCGTGGCCTGTTCTTATCGATGACTTTGTGGAATTTGCACACCCTCAAATTGCTGGGACAAAAAGTACAACAGTGTAGCACTAAAGGAACCTTCTAGAATGTATATGTGCAATAAATGTATGTGGTCTGTGCAATAAATACTATAGAAAACGGCACAATTTCTGCTGGCTGGACTGAACTGAAGATCAATACTCACAATTCGGACTTGAGACAAAACTTTAAGAATACATCTTGGACCATGTCATATTTCATTCTTTTAATGGTGGTTTGGGCTTGTCTTCTAGTCTGGGCTGCTCTAAACATTTATAATTCCAGAATTGTGGATTTCATCTTATATCTATGGACCATCCTAGTTTATTCTCCCATAAGTCTTAGAAGCTTTATGGTGATTATTTTGAGGTTTCCATTTTCGCCTAAAGCACAATGCTGCCTTCATCAGAAAACAGTTGGCATAAGAATTAAACATATGAACATCACAAAATAATTTGTAAAAAATTCTTAAATATACATTTTGGGCCAGTTGCAATGACTATGCTCACAGTACTTCCAATGAGAGTGATATATTTAAGTGTACTGGATCTGGAATGGTGCTTTGGTTTGGGGGGATTTTTTTTTTTCCTGGAAAATCACATGTGTTGTTGATGTGACTAGAGTACCTGATGAAAAAACAATGTCAGAATAACCAACATGAAAATTTTTTATAACTTGGTGCCTACCTGTGTTTCAGACTCCTGATTTCAAAAGTTTCCATAGAACTAGTCTGCACTTACCTTACTCATGTTTACTTATAGTTGTCCTCCAGGAACTTTTATTTAGAAAATGTCTGCATAATGTTAGATTCTACTCCGGTCTACATTTTGTACTACATAATTGAACTTCATTATGCTTTTGAAATGCTTATCTGCCTGTCACATAAGTTAAACTATTAAATTTGTTTTGAATGTTTTGGATTGCTACACAATACAATATTCTAAATTAAGGCATGAGGGTTTATTTTTGGTTTTGATTTATTATTTTTTTTTATCATTGCACTATGGAACACAAATAAAATTCTCTTAATTTATAAGAAGATAGTAGGAGTTAAATTTTGAAAATGGTTGTGATGAGCTATGAACTTTAATCTTTATAATATAGGTATTGTTCTTACAAATAGTCCATTTTTGATGACTCCTTATTTTGTTGAAATTGCTTTAACTGCCAATCACTGTGGTTGCCAAATATTTACTTCAGGAGCAAAGATTTTCAAACAAGCATACATGATGCAGAATAACAATCTGGCTTCTAGTCTCTTTACTGTTTTTGTTTCACTCAGATTAGCTCAGTTTTCTCATGAAAGCAGAATGCTATCTTGTATGTATTTTTTTTTTTTTTTATTACAAGACCCATGACTTGTTTTTATGCTGAAAATGGTCCTTTCTCTGTTCACTTACTGACATGTGAAGAAGGGTTTCTTGCTTTCTTAAACATTTCTATAAGGCAGGCTAGAAATATAATCAAATATTAGATGATTATGGTCTTTTGATAGGAACAGATTCTGCTTGGTATATCAAGGCATTCTCTAAGGTCTAGGGTTGTTATTAACAAAGGAACGTAGTTCAGAATAGCAGTACATTTTATAAAAATATGGAAATTATTTTAAGAAACAATGACATATTAAAACTGTCTTTTATTTACATGATTTTAAAATAGACTAGAAAGTTTTCCCTATAGACATATTAATATTCCAATCATAACTTTACTTCAATAATGCTGTTTTACCAAAACAAAAATTTGAAAATTTCTATTCAGCTACTAGAATTGGTTATTAAAAAGAAAAAAGAATCCTGCTGCTTTTAGTATTTCCTGATTTCAGTTTTATAAATATAAAGAGGAACTTGAATTATGAAAAAATTTTAAAAGGTATCTATCTATATACATAACATATATATGTACTGTTTTGTTTCCTGTCTTGAAGATTTTGAGTTATGGTTATTGTTTTCAGATTGATTAATTCACATATGCTGTGTTTTACAATGAGATCCCATTAGCTTTTTTTTTTTTTCAATATAAAGTGTTTTCTTTATTAAAAGTGTTTTCTTTAAAAGTTCATGGCCTAGTGCCTTGGATTTTACATATATTTCTTTTTAAATCCAAAACCTTTTCAACAAAATAGTGTTTGTCATGAGGTTGGTACTAAACACTTATAATTACTGTATAATTATAAAGAAAAATACATAAAGCTTTGAATATAATTATGTAGCATAAATGTTAAGGTTGTTCACTATGATGGCATCTTAGAATTAAACAAAACCTTTACTAGGGCTGAAAAAAAAAAGAATATTGCTGCTAAAGTCCTTTAAAATAAATCTTAAAATACATACAAGTGTTTTGATCTGTTAAAATGTAGGCTGCAGGCTTGATAACATGAGTGGAAGGGTAAATCTAGCCTCTATGACTTCTGAAAAAAAACTTTGCCAAATTAACTCAGTAAATTGACAGCACAATTAAACCTGGAATCACACAGCCCTCTGCTTCTCAGCTCACTGAGTTCAGGCTCTACAAGTCATGGTTTATCTTTTTGCATGACACATCTGGAAAGCTCAATTACTGGGAAGTTTTGAAGTAAATACCATATGTAGGAAGTAGTGACAATGACCAAGATATAAACACATATTGTTATACTATTTGGTTTAGTATTGTATTTAGATGTTTTTCACTTAAATGAAGATTATTTTTTAATTTGCAGACTGGTGGCACTTCTTAGAAAGGATCAGAGATATCAGAGCAAGAATAAAAGTCCTGGAATCTCCATTTGGTTTCAGCACAGATTGCCTCAACAGGTCACCTTTAGCAGAGCTATTTAACTTCTCTGAAAGCCAATGGCTTTGTTCTTTGATTAAAAAACAATAACAACAACAACAACAACAAAAAACACCAAAAACAAACAACAAAAAAAAACAGTGTCAGGGCTGGGTGTGGTGGCTCACGCTTATAATCCCATCACTTTGGGAGGATTAGGAGGGCTGATGGCTAAGCCCAGAGGTTTGAGACCTAGGCAACATGGTGAAATTCTGTCTCTTCAAATTTTCCAAAACATTAGCTAGGCATGGTGGCTTGTGCCTGTAGTCCCAGCTACTCAGGAGGCTGAGGTGGGAGAATCCATTGAGCTTAGAAGTCAAGGCTGTAGTGAGCCAAGATGGTGTCATTGCACTCCAGCCCTGGAGTCAGAGCAAGACCCTGGTGCCCAGGCAAAAACCAAAACCAAAAACCAAACCAACCAACAAAACAGAAAACATAAAAAACCAGTGTTAGGCAGAGAGGTACTGAAAACACCAGACATTTATCATTAGTTCTGGTTTTGTCACCAAATCTGGAAATTTAGGTAACTCACTTTTAATTTTTGATACTTTTAAATTTTCCTATAAGAGCTAACACAAAGCTTTTCTTTGGTATATCATGCACAGAAAGGCTGTTATATCACTTTCTACATTTTACAAATACATTTTACAGTTAATATGATCAAGAAGAAGATTTCGAAGGTAAAGAGCAAGGACAATCAATTCCAAAATTATGGAATTTACAAATTAGAATATTCTAAACAGATTTTAAAAATTGAGATATGTACAGTAATTTTAACATTTATTTTTGTTAAGGGGGATAGCAAAGGAAATGCTAGTAACAGTAAAGTATTAAAAGGAACCATGACAAAAATATGTTAAGCCAAAAAATGACACAAATGCCCTTGACACGTAATTTGAAATCGGATAGGAGAAGCAAAGGCAGGCTGCAATGTAGATCTGACTTCAAGCCTGGAGGAATACTTCTACTACGAGTATGTTTTTCTTTTGTGAAAGATTGCTCAGAACATGGGTAGTCAAGACTACAGAGTTTTTATAATCTGGATGATGGTACAAATAAAAGGTATGCTTCTACAAAATAAAGAAAATAGTTAAATCACTCTGATAAAGCAAGGAAATGAAATAACTACTAAGAATGAAGATACTAAGGCCTATTTCCTCAAATTGTTTACTTTATAAACATTAACTAATGCACCACTCTTCTAAGTGTTAGTTTTACTCAGATACCAGAGGTTAAGTGACTTGCCTATGGTCTTATACTAAAATGGCAGCAGAGGAGAATTTACAGTCAGAATTGGTGGCAGATTCTCATCCATAGTTTGCAAGATCGTGCTGTTGTCCCATGACAGCAGTAGTATAATTTTAAATCAGCAAGCAGAGCAGCAAACTGCTTGAACTAGTACTTTCTAAGGCCAATAGTACTTGTGTATCAAATGAAAACAACAGGGTACAGAATTAGAACTGCCAATCAGTCATTCTCCTGAAGTTTCCTATTGGCAACTCTAATATTCTTCCCTCTTTCCGGCTTGTTTACTTTTACACAATCTTGTAGAGAAATTCCAGGAGTGAGAGGATTTAGAATATGAAGCTGGTTTTCATCTCTTTACAATGAAATTTCTTTCCAGGTAGCTTTTCAAAAGCCAAGCCAAACATTTAAGATGGTCAAAACTAATGCTTATAACTTAAAATAGAGAAAAACTGCACACACAAATGTCTAACAGAGAACTCACTAAATAAGTTATGAAATTTTATATGAGGGAATATAGTGTAGTCATTAGAAATTATTCTTGAGAATAATATTTAATGCTATACATGATCAGGCATTTATAAAATAACATATTTCTAGAAGAAAAAAGTGACTGTATGTGTAAATATATCAAGAAAAGATCTCCAAAGAAAAAAAAGAACTGTACACAATTACTGCATTTTAGTTAGTATCTGCTTTTTGGAAGAGTAAGGGTTATAATTCTAAGACTACATAACTGAATATTCCAGGATTGAGTATCTAAATCAATATATCTTTGTTAACAATACTGTGCTACCTTACAGGTAGAAAGAGGAGTTATTAATAAAAAAGGAGGAAGACTAAATGAACACTTTGGTCTTAGATTGAAATAGGATGTATTAGAATGGTAAATATAGATGTTTTTGCACACAAATACACACACGAGAGGTAAATGGACATATAAATAAATATAAATGTCTATGTGTACATACTTTTATTTCCTTGCTTTGTACACTGAGAGAGCCTAGAAGCAAAGATACCCAAGTAGCAATGGAATGCAGCAAGCACCCAGATTTTGTATTTTTGGGAAAGGGTCTCGCTCTGTCACCCAGGCTGGAGTACAGTGACTTGATCATTGCTCATTGCAACCTTGACCTCCTGGGTTCAAGCAATTCTCTCACCGTGGCATCCTCTACCCTCCACCACTACACCCAGCTAATTTTTAATTTTTTTGTGGAGATGGGGTCTCACTATGCTGCCTAGGCTGGTTCTGAACTCCTGGCTTCAGTGATCCTCCCATCTTGGCCCCCCTAAAGTGTTAAGATTACAGGTAAGAACTACCATGCCCAGTCCAGATTTTAGTTTCTATAACCATTCTCTGATAAAAGAAATCAGAGTTCTTTAAAAAAAATGCCAATTCCAAGGCTGGGCAGGGATAGTACAAGACATCAGAATGCAAGGTAGTATTTAAGAAACATTGGGGATGAGTCTATACTTACATAAATAAATAACGGAATAAAGTAAATAAATGGAGGAGAAGGGAAGTTCTTCCTTATACTGTAATTCCAAGAATGATGAAAATAGAAAATCACAGTAGTAATAATTGTTCCAGGCAAATATCACCAATGGATGCTGAAAATAATGTTAAAAAGCATGACAAGAAACAGAATATTGATATAATCTCAAAGTTTCTCCCCAAAATATATTTATTAATTACAAAAGAAAAAAAGTAGCTTTATTGCGAAGAAAGCTGGCAGACACCACCTCAATTGTATAAAGCATATCATTGCCAAACACATCTGTCCAAAGCCTCTTGATATGATATACTACGAAGACAAGTCATCACTGCTGTGGTATTCTTGACAAAGAATACCACAAACTTAAATGTAATCATAAGGAAACAACAGGCAAATCCAAACTGTGGGATAACTTCATAAAATAACTGCCTGGTACTCTTCACAATTGCCAAGAAAGACAAGAAGACGAAGGAGACATGACAACTAAATGCAACATGGGATCCTGAATTGAATCATGGTAGAGAGAGAAAAGGCAATTACTGGGATAAAATTCATACTGACAAAATTTGAACAGGTCTGTAGATTTGTTAATAGAACTGGACCAACATTGAGTTAAGAAGTTAACTTTAGGAGAGGCTGGGTAAAAGGTATGAGAATTTCACTGTAGTATTTTATAAGCTTTTTGTAAGCCTGAAATTATTTCAAAACAAGAGTTGATAAAAAAATTAAAAATTCACTAAAAAAAGAGCCTCATATTCATGTGGATGAAGATATAATTACTATGAATGACTTTAATTTTAGTATGCTGCTTTTCCAAATTATCTACAATGAAGTGTACTACTTTTATAATTAAAGCGAAAATGATTTCTCTTTACAGGCTAATTGGAAGGATCAACAATATTCAAGAAATATAAATATTATCCCAGGACACTGTATATAAGGATATATGTACACACACACTGTATATAAAAACATCTAATAGAGGATAAAAGTACCTGGATGAATGCTTTTCCTTAAAAGTAAATTTAGAAACACACTCCTTTAAGAAATTTCCTAGATTATTATACAGCTTTTGAATCATTATTGACTGAATGCTAAAAAAGAATCAATGAGTTGATTATGCAAAATAGGTTTCAGAAGTGATATACATATAAAAATTATAATACATAATCAATATATCTGAACGTATAAAAATTTAATTTATCTTGCCATTTTTCTTCAACCCTTTCTGACCCCAGAGTTCATTAACAAGTCAGTGTTTGAGAGAGGAAAAGAAGTTACAGGAAACACAAATGAGTATCCAGGGCAACAGCTAAAACTTCAAGACCTTTAACCTTTGTGAAGTGTGACTAATAAGCAGTAGCAAATCAACTTCCTCAATAAGTAAACCATGTGTTAGTTACAAAAGAATGTAAAAACATGTTATATGTTTATTATAGCCTTACTTCCCTTCCAATTTTTGGTAACTTGAGCTTATTCTATTTTTTATAATACTTCTAGTTTCTAAAACAGTAACATTGCTATTTTTGATAATAAAAACATTTGAGACTCATTTTAAAACATTCAAGCATTTAAGAATGGCATAAAGAAGAAATTAAAAATCACCCCAAATCCTGTTACCCAGGTACCACTACTATTAATCTTTTGGTGGACACCATTCTGGATCTCCTCTCTGGGTATATGTTCGTATACAAATAAGGACTTTCAACATAAATGTAGAGTTCACAAATGGAACTGTAATATTTCACAGTGTTCTAATAACCTGAGAGATACTTAGATTATTTCCAAGCCTTAACTTTGCAAATAATTTCATAATGTATATTCTTGTATATATATTTAAATAGACTTATTCTACCTTTAAAAACCTTAAATCTTTTGAAAAATTTAAAAATGAGTTTTTATTATAAACATGTCCAAAAAAGGTATAAAGTAGAAAATCAAAATCCTTTATAATCATAATCCTTTAGGTATTCTTCCCCCACCAAAACCAGCTCTTCTCACAACCATCCCCCAGTAATGTCAGCTCCATTCTTCTAGTTGCTATGGAGAAAAGCCTTGAAATCATCTTTGGTTCCTTGCTTTCCCTAAAAATCCTTGTTCAATTCATTAGAAGAGTCTGTTAGTTCTCCTTAGAAAAATATTCAGTATCTGACCAATTCTCATCAATCTCAACCATACTAACTTGATCAAACTATCATCATTGCTTGTCTAGCACTGGAACACTTAAGGTATAAAAAGGTCATTGATATGGTTTCAAACTCCACATTGCAACTAACCTTCAAGAAATACTGCTTGTCAGGTTCTGGTGTAGCATTAAAGAAGGATATCCACAATTATCTGAAAAGGCTATAAAAAGACTCTTCTCTTTTTAAACTCCTTATCTCTCTAGGCTGGGTTTTTTTTCTCGTATGCTTCAACTAAAACATCCTATTGCAATAGGCATTTTATGTTGATTGTAAAGGGAGACATATAAATCTAGTTGATCTCTATTAAGTTGGATATTAAAGATACTTATAAAATGTAAAAACTGCCATACTTCTCACTAATTATTTTTATTGTTTTAACCATCTCTTTCGATCTTTTTTTACAATAAGCCTCTTTGATATTCCTTGAATATATCAAGTAACTTCCTATATGAGAACTTTCTTAGTGTTTGGAATACAAACCTCTAGAAACCCTATGGTTCACTCTCTTGTTTAATTTTTTGTTAAATGTTACCTTATTAGTTGAGATAGTTCATGAATATCATATTAAAAAATAGTACAAAACAGTACCCTCCATCTTTCTCTATATTTCCAATTCTTTATTGTTAAAAAAAATAGCAGTTACTTAAAAATGGCAGTTATTACCTATTAATTTACATTTTAAATTGTCGGTTTTCTTCGTCTTGAGTGAAAGTCCACAACAGAAGGGACTCTTCTGTCTTGTTCATTACTATATGCTCAGTGCCTACAAAAGTATCTGGCACATAGTTTGCCTTGAGTACATTTTAGTAGAATGGGTGACTGAAACTGTCATCTTATTTCATTTACATTTGCTTTTACGCTGGAAATTCTTGATACAATCAACCAGTTGTTTCTCAACAATGCTACCATAAAGTTGTTAAATGCAAGTACATTTTATCCTAAAACTAGAAAAAACAGGGCAAAAATGATGGGAGAAAACATACATAGGTATTAAAAGTGACTTTCATACCTGACATACTCGGAGAGCCTGGTCTAAGACTGTTTTGGTATCAGTGTCATAATCTGGGCAGGGTAGCATGGCTCGGCTGAGATGTGCCTGCAGCAGGAGATGTGCTTTGGTGTGAGGGCTGTCAAATGAATGAGAATTTAATTCAATGGGAAGACACTTTGCCAGTTCACTATTCATGTTATCTTCATTGTGTCTCACTGGCAAATCTGTATACTCTTCTGCATCCTGAAAAAAAAAAGCCCCACAATGTTGAATCAAAGTATAATAAAGTACTTCTTACCTTTACCTACTGACATTTAAAACATGGCTAAGAAAAATCATACAATAACCATACCCTTAGAATTTTGCTTGTTCAATACTATCATTAATAAATTAATGATAGTAAGTAATGTACAATCTATGTGAAATTCATGAATATTCCTTTGTATTTACAGTCAACAAAAATAATAGAGTATTTACTAGGCATCACACACTACGCATGACACTGGGGCCACAGTAGTGAACCAGAAGCTGAGAGCCGATCAGAAAAGGTAGATAAACAAATTCTATAAAGTATAATAAATGTTATGATATGGTAAAAATACAGAGTATTGAATGAAAATTCAGTTGGGGGACCTACTTATTTTAGAGGGTCAGGGAAATCTTTCTGTAAAAGGGATGTTTAACTTAAGATCTTGTGAATAAATGGAAGAAATAAGACAGGGCTGGAAAAAGGGGTAAGGATAGGATTGGCAAGATGAGAAAGGGTGAAGAGCAGAGTTATTAAGTTACTATTTATTATAACCAATTAGATCACAGTCAGATTGTTCTGGAATGTTTCAATTTTTCATCTTAGGTTTTTTTAGGGTAGAGTAGTAAAAAGTAGTCTCTGTGATATCAGTCAATAAGTACCAACTGAACCTGCAAAGTGAAACTAGAACTGTTATGTTAAAAAATAGTTTGATCTATTTATTAGTGTTTGTTGTGAAATAAAAATCCTACTTTTCCAAATATGTCGTTATTTGAGATTGCCCATGGATGTTGATATGAATCCTACATCAGACGTAATATATTGAATATGTTAATATTCAAACTGTGATATGTGAAATGTTAAAATATGATTTGAAGGTAGACTGTGATGTTAAAAATGTACACCATGAATTTTAAAGCAACCACTAAAATAGCAAAATGCAAGAGTTATAGCTAGAAAGTCACCATAGAGGATAAGAAATAAATAATCTATTTTCAAAGAACTAAAAATAGAACTACCCCATGACCCAGCAGCCCCACTACTAGGTATCTACCCAAAGGAAAAGAAATCATTATATCAAAAAGATATCTGCACTGGTATGTTTCTTGTAGCACTATTTACAATAGCAACATTATGGAATAAACTAAAGTGTCCATCAATGGATAACTGAATAGAGAAAATGTATATACCATGGAATACTATGCAGCCATAAAAGGAATGAAATGATGTCTTCTGCAGCAATATAAATGGAGGTAGATGCCATTATCCTAAGTGAAATAACTCAGAACATCAAATACTGCATGTTCTCACGTATAAGGGGGAGGTAGACAATGGGTACACATGGACATGCATACAAATAGAATTAATAGACACTGGGGACTTCAAAGGGAAGAAGGGTAGGTGGGGGATAAGAGTGAAAAATTACTTATTGGGTACAATGCTCACTATTTGGGTGATGTGTATACTAGAAATCAAAACTCCATCACGTAATATATCCATGTAATGCATCTGTACATGTACCACCTGAATCTATAAATGTTTTTAAAAAATAATCCAAATGAAGATAAAAATAAAGAACAAAAATATAAAGAACAGATGGAACATGTGAAGTGTGTTTTCATACTATAATGAAATTAAATTAGAAATCAATAACAATCTGTGGAAAACAAATAAGATTATACATTTAAACCTAAGCATATCAACAGTCACATCAAATGTAAATGGTCTAAACACCTCCAATTGAAGTCAGACATTATCTACATAATAATAAAGCATGACCCAACCAGAGTTGTCCCCTAGTTTCCATGGAGGATTGATTCCAGGACCCCTTGCAGATACTTAAATCCACAGATACTCAAGTCTCTTATATAAAATGTATAGTATTTGCATATAACTTATATATATCATCCTGTATACTTTAAATCATCTCTAGATTACTTACAATACCTAATACAATGTAAATGCTATGTACATAGTTATTATACTGTATTGTTTAGGAAATAATGACAACAAACAAAAGTCTATACAGGTTCAGCACAAATGCAGCCATTTTTTGTTTGTTTATGAATATTTTCTATCTGCAACTGATTGAATCTATGAATGCAGAACCCATTGGCACAGAGGGCCAACTATATATGTTTGCCTGCTACCAAACACTAATCTACATATATAAATAATGTATGTGTAGCTATGTATATATTAACATATAGAGAGACAAATACATTATAAGTAAAGAAATAGAAAGAGCTATGCTATACTGATAGTAGTTCAAAGAAAGTTGGAGTGGTTGTATTAATTTCAGACAATGTAGACTTCAGAGCAAAGATTATTATCAAGGATAAAGATGGTAACTTCATAACCGTGATGGAGCCAATCAGAAGGACATAACAATATGAAACATTTATGTCCTGAATAACAGCTTCAAAAATCCATGAAAAATAATCTGTAGAAGTACATGGGGAAATAGAAAAAAAATCACAAATACTGCTGATGATTTCAATACCTATCTTTCAATAATCACTAAAATAAGTAGAAAAAATAAACAAGAATATAGAATTGAACAATACTGTCAACTAAGTTGACTTGATTGACATTTATAAAACACACAACCCCAAAACAGTAGAATATATTTATTCTCAAGAACACAGAGACTATTTACTGAGATAGATCATGTTAGGGGGCCATCAAAACAAATTTCAAGTGATACTTTGACTGCAAGAAAATTAAATGGGAAATCAATGACAGACAAATATCTGGAAAATCCCAAATATTTAGAAACTAAGTAATACACCTCTAAATAACTCATGACTGAAAGAAAAAATAAAACAGGAAATGAGAACATATTTTGCACTGAATGAAAATAAAAACATATCAGATTTTGTGGGACATCACTAGAACAGTACTTTGGAGGGATTTGTAAAACTAAACATCTATGTTACAATTGAAGGATTGCTGGCAAAATGGCTAGACAGGAATACGTCTGGTCTGCAGTTCTCAGTGAGATCAATGCAGGAGGCAGGTGAGGTTTCTGCATTTCCAACTAAGGTACCCAGTTCATCTCATTGGGACTCGTTGGACAGTGGGTGCAGACCAAGGATGGCAAACTGAAGCAGAGTGCAGTATCATCTCACCCAGGAAGCACAAGGGGTCGGGGGATTTCTCTCCCCTAGCCAAGGGAAGCTGCAAGAGACTGTACCGGGAAGAATGGTGCATTCCGGCCCAGATATAGAGCTTTTCTCAGTCTTTGCAACCGGCAGACCAGGAGATTCCCTCCAGTGCTTATGCTACCAGGGTCCTGGTTTTCAAGCACAAAACAGAGCAGCTGTTTGGGCAGACAGTGAGCTAGCGGCAGGCATTTTTTTTTTCTTTTTCAAACCCCATTGGCACCTGGAATGCTTTCACTCCCCTGGAAAGTGAGTCAGAACCCTTCCCTTCCCTGGAAAGGGGGCTAAAGCCAGGGAACCAAGTAGTCTGGCTTGGCAGGTCCCACCACAATAGAGCCCAGCAAGCTAAGATCCATTGACTTGAAATTCCAGCACAGCAGTCTGAGGTCAACCTGGGACACTCAAGCTTGACTGGGGGGAAGGGCAGCTGCCATTGCTGATGGAGTTGCAATTGCTCCTTCATCTCTACTGAAGCTGGAGTAGGCAGTTATCCCCTCAGAGTGTAAACAAAGCCACCAGGAAGTTTGAACTGGGCAAGCCCACCACAGCTCAGGAAGGCCTCCACGACCAGACTGCCTGTCTAGATTCCTCCTCTCTGGATAGGGTATCTCTGAAAAAAAGGCAGCAGCCGCAGTCAGGAAATTATAGATAAAAACCTCATCTCCCTGGGACAGAGTACCTGGGGGAAGGGGTGGCAGTGGGCACAGCTTTAGCAGCTGTGCCCAACAGCTCTGAAAGAGCAGCGGATCCACAGCACAGTGTTCGAGTTCTGAAAAGGGACAGACTGCCTCCTCAAGTGGGTCGCTGACCCCTGTGTATCATGATTGGAAGATACCTCCCAGTAGGGGCCAACAGACACCTCATGCAGGAGAGCTCTGGCTGGCATCTGGTGGGTGCCCCTCTGGGACAAAGCTCCCAGAGAAAGAACAGGCAGCAATCTTTGCTGTTCTGCAGCCTCTGCTGGTTATACCCAGGCAAACAGCATCTGGAGTGGATGTCTAGCAAACACCAGCAGGCCTGCATCAGAGGGGCTGACTGTTAGAAGGAAAACCAACAAACAGAAAGGAATAATATTAACATCAACAAAAAGAACATCCACTCAGAGGCCCCATACAAAGGTCACAAACATCAAAGACCAAAGGTAGATAAAACCATGAAGATGGGGAAAAACTGGTGCAAAAGGCTGAAAATTCCAAAAACCAGAATACCTGTTCTCCTCCAAAGGATCACAACTCCTCACCAGAAAGGAAACAAAACTGGACAAAGAATGAGCTTGACGAATTGATAGAAGTAGGCTTCAGAAGGTAGGTAAAGACAAACTCCTCTGAGCAAAAGAAGCATGTTCTAACCCAATGCAAGGAAGTTAAGAACTTTGAAAAAGTTTAGAGGAATTGCAAGCTAGAATAACCAGTTTAGAGAAGAACATAAATGACCTGATGGAGCTGAAAAACACAGCACAAGAACTTCGTGAAGCATACACAAGTACCAAAAGCTGAATTGATCAAGTGGAAGAAAGAATTATCAGAGATTGAAGATCAACTCAATGAAGTAAAGTGAGAAGACAAGATCAGAGAAAAAAAGTGAAAAGAAATGAACAAAGCCTCCAAGAAATATGGGATTATGTAAAAAGACCTAATCTACGTTTCATAGGTGTACCTGAATGTGACGAAGAGAATGAATCCAAGCTGGAAAATACTCTTCCGGATATTATCCAGGAGAACTTCCCCAACCTAGCAAGGAAAGCCATCATTCAAGTCCAGGAAATACAGAGAACACCACAAAGATATTCCTCAAGAAGAGCAAACCCAAGGCACATAACCGTCAGATTCACCAGAGTTGAAATGAAGGAAAAAATACTAAGAGCAGCCAGAGAGAAAGGTCTGGTTACCCACAAAGGGAAACCCATCAGACTCACAGCAGATCTCTCAGCAGAAACCCTACAAGCCAGAAGAGACTGGGGGCCAATATTTAACATCCTTAAAGAAAAGAACTTTCAACCTAGAATTTCATATCCAGCCAAACTAAGCTTCATAAGCAAAGGAGAAAGAAAATCCTTTATGGACAAGCAATTGCTGAGAGATTTTGTCACCACCAGGCCTGCCTTACAAGAGCTCCTGAAAGAAGCACTAAACTAGGAAAGGAACAACCAGTACCAGCCACTCCAAAAACATGCCAAATGGTAAAGACCATTGACACAATGAAGAAAATGTGTTAACTAACAGGAGAAACATCGAGCTAGCATCAAAATGGCAGGATCAAATTCACACATAACAATATTAACCTTAAATGTAAATGGACTAAAGGCCCCAATCAAAAGACACAGACTGGCAAACTGTATAAAAAGTTAAAACCCATCAGTGTGCTGTATTCAGGAAACCCATCTCATGTGCAAGGACACACAGAGACTCAAAATAAAGGGATGGAGGAAGACTTATCAAGCAAATGGAGAGCAAAAAAAAGCAGGAGTTGCAATCCTAGTCTCTGATAAAATGGACTTTAAACCAAAAAAGATCAAAAGAGACAAAGAAAGGCATTACATAATGATAAAAGGATCAATGCATCAAGAAGAACTAACCATCCTAAAGATATAGGCACCCAATACAGGAGCACTGAGGTATATTAAGCAAGTTCTTAATGACCTACAAAGAGACTTAGACTCCTACACAATAGGAGTGGGAGATTTTAACACTCCACTGTCAATATTAGACAGATCAACGAGATAGAAAAGTAACAAGGATATGCAGGACTTGAACTCAGATCTGGACCAAACGGATGTAATGGACATCTACAGAAATCTCCACTCCAAATCCACAGAACATACATTCTTCTCAGCACCGCATGGCACCTACTCTAAAATTGACCACATAATTGGAAGTAAATCACTCCTCAGCAAATGCAAAAGAACAGAAATCATAACAAACAGTTTCTCAGACCACAGTGCAATCAAATTAGAACTCAGAATTAAGAAACTAACTCAGAACCACACAACTTCATGGAAACTGAACAACTGGCTCCTGAATGTCGACTGGATAAAAAATGAAATGAAGCCAGAAATAAAGATGTTCTTTGAAACCAATGAGAACGAAAACACAACGTACCAGAATCTCTGGGACACATTTAAAGCAGTGTCTAGAGAGAAATTCATAGCAATAAATGCCCACCAGAGAAGTGAGAGAAGCGAGGAAAGATCTAAAATCGACACCGTATTGTCAAAATTGAAAGAGCTAGAGGAGCAAGATCAAAAAAACTCAAAAGCTAGCAGAAGACAAGAAATAACTAAGATCAGAGCAGAACTGAAAGTAGAGATACAAAAAACCCTTCAAAAAATCAATAAATCCAGGAGCTGCTTTTTTAAAAAGATCAACAAAATAGACAGACCATTAGCCAGATTAATAAAAAAGAAAAGGGAGAAGAATCAAATAGATGCAATAAAAAATGATAAAGGGGATCTCACCACTGACTCCACAGAAATATGAACTACAATAAGGGATTACTACAAACAACTCTATGCACATAAACCAGTAAATCTGGAAGAAATGGACAAATTCCTGGACACTTGCACCCTCCCAAGCCTAAACCAGGAAGAATTTGAAACTTTGAACAGACCAATAACAAGGGCCAAAGTTGAGGCAGCAATTAACAGCCTACCACCCTAAAAAAGTCCTGGTCCAGATGGGTTCATAGCTGAATTCTACCAGACATACAAAGAGGAGCTGGTATCATTCCTTCTGAAACTATTCCAAACAATCCAAAAAGAGGGAATCCTTCCCAACTCATTTTATGAGACCAATATCACCCTGATACCAAAACCTGGCAGAGACTCAAGAAGAAAAGAAAATTTCAGGTCAATATCCATGATGAACATAGATGCAAAAATCTTCAGTAAAATACTGGCAAAATGATTGCAACAGCACATCAAAAAGTTTATCCATCACGATCACGTAGGATTCATTCCTGGGATGCAAGGCTGGTTCAACATACGCAAGTCTATAAATGTAATTCATCACATAAACAGAACCAAAGGCAAAAACCACACGATTATCTCAGTATATGCAGAGAAGGCCTTTGACAAAATTCAACAGTGCTTTATGCTAAAAACTCTCAATAAACTAGGTATTGAAGGAACATATCTCAAAATAATAAAAGCTATTTACGACAAACCTACAGCCAATATCATACTGAATGGGCAAAAACTGGAAGCATTCCCTTTGAAATCCAGGACTAGGCAAGGATGCCCTCTGTCACCACTCCTATTCAATATAGTATTGTAAGTTCTAGCCAGAGCAATTAGGCAAGAAAAAAAAATAAAGGGTATTCAATTAGTAAGGGAAGAAGTAAAATTGTCTCTATTTGCAGATGACATGATTGTATATTTAGAAGAACATGTCATCTCAGTCCAAAATCTCCTTAAACTGATAAGCAACTTCAGCAAAATCTCAGATAGAAAACCAATGTGCACAACTCACAAGCATTTCTATATATCAATAACAGACTAAAAGAGAGCCAAATCATGAGCGAACTCCCATTCACGATTGCTACAAAGAGAATAAAATAGCTAGGAATACAACTAACAAAGGATGTAAAGGACCTCTTCAAGGAGAACTACAAACCACTGCTCAAGAAACATTCCATGCTCATAGTTAGGAAGAATCAATATTGTGAAAATGGCCATACTGCCCAAAGTAATTTATAGATTCAACGCTATCCCCATGAAGCTACCAATGACCTTCTTCACAGAACTGGAAAAAAACACCTTAAACTTCATATAGAACCAAAAGAGAGCAGGCATAGCCAAGACAATCCTAAGAAAAAAGAACAAAGCCAGAGGCATCACAATACCTGATTTCCAATTATACTACAAAGCTACATAAATCCAAACAGCATGGTACTGGTACCAAAACAGAGATATTGACCAATAGCACAGAACAGAGGCCTTGGAGGCAATGCCATACATCTACAACCATCTGATCTTTGACAAACCTGACAAATATAAGCAATGGAGAAAGGATTCCCTGTTTAATAAATGGTGTTGGAAAAACTGGCTAGCAGTGTGCAGAAAGCAGAAACTGGACCCCTTCCTGACACAGTACACTAAAATTAACTCCAGATGGATTAAAGACTTAAACGTAAGACCTAACACTATAAAAACCCTAGAAGAAAACCTAGGCAAAACCATTCAGGACATAGGCATAGGCAAGGACTTCATGACTAAAACACCAAAAGCATTGGCAACAAAAGCCAAAATAGACAAATGGGACCTAATTAAATTCCAGAGCTTCTGTAAAGCAAAAGAAACAATAATTAGAGTGAACTGGGAACCAATAGAATGGGAAAAAATTTTTGCAATCTACCCATCTGACAAAGGACTAGTATCCAGACTCTACAAAGAAATAAAACAGATTTACAAGAAAAAACAAACCCATCCAAAAGTGGGAGAAGGATATGAACAGACACTTTTCAAATGAAGACATATATGAGGCCAACAAATATATGAAAAAAATGCTCATCATCACTGATTATTAGAGAAATGCAAATCAAAACCACATTGAGATACCAACTCATGCCAGTTGGAATGGCAATCATTAAAATATCTGGAGACAAGAGATGCTGGAGAGGATGTGGAAAAATAGGAACACTTTTACACTGTTGGTGGGAGTGTAAACTAGTTGAACCATTGTGGAAGACAGTGTGGCGCTGCCTCAAGGACCTAGAAATAGAAATTCCATTTGACCCAGCAATCCCATTACTGGGTATATACCCATAGGATTATAAATCATTCTATTATAAAGACACATGAATACATATGTTCATAGCAGCACTGTTCACAATAGCAAAGACCTGGAACCAACCCAAATGCCCATTGGCAATAGACTGGACAAGGAAAATGTGGCACATATACACCATGGAGAATACTATGCAGCCATCAGAAACAGTGAGTTCATGTCCTTTGTAGGAACATGGATGAACCTGGAAACCATCATTCTGAACAAACTGACACAAGAACAGAAAATCAAACACCACATGTTCTCACTCATAGGTGGGTTTTGAACAAGGAGAACACATGGACACAGGGAGGGGAGCATCACACAATGGGGTCTGTTGTAGGGGGCCAAGGGAAGGATGGGGGTGGGGAGGTTGGGGAGGAATAACATGGGGAGAAATGCCAGATGTAGGTGATGAGGGAATGGAGGCAGCAAACCACATTGCCATGTGTGTACCTATGCCACAATCCTACATGATCTGCACATGTACCCCAGAACCTAAAGTACAATAATAATTTTAAAAAAAGATTGAAAAAAAAGAAAAAAAACAGCACAAGACAAGGATGCCCTCTCTCACCACTTCTATTCAACACAGTATTAGAAGTTCTGGCCAGGGCAATCAAGAAAGAGAAAGAAATAAAGGGTATTCAATTAGGAAAAGAGGAATTCAAATTGTCTCTGTTTGCAGATGACATGATTGTATATTTAGAAAATCCTATTATCTCTGCTCAAAATCTCCTTAGGCTGATAAGCAACTTCAGCAAAGCCTCAGAATACAAAATCAATGTGCAAAATTCATAAGCATCCCTATATACCAATAATAGACAAACAGAGAGCCAAATAATGAGTGAACTTCCATTCACAACTGCTACAAAGGGAATAAAATACCTAGGAAAACAACTTACACAGGATGTGAAGGACCTCTTCAAAGATAACTACAAACCATTGCTCAAGGAAATAAGAGAGGACATAAACGAATGGAAAAACATTCCATGCTCATGCATATGAAGAATCAATATTGTGAAAATGGCCATACTGCCCAAAGTAATTTATAGATTGAATGCTATTCCTATCAAGCTACTCATTGACTTTCTTCACAGAATGTGAAAAAACTGCTTTAAATTTCATATGGAACCAAAAAAGAGCCTGCATAGCCAACACAATCCTAAGCAAAAAGAACAAAGCTGGAGGCATCACATTACCTAACTTCAAACTATACTACAGAGCTACCATAACCAAAACAGCATGGTACTGGTACCAAAACAGATATATAGACCAATGGAACAGAACAGGGACCAGAAATAACACCACACATCTACAACCATCTGATCTTTGACAAACCTGACAAAACCAAGCAATGGGGAAAGGATTCCCTGTTAAATAAATGGTGTGGGGAAAACTGGCTAGGCATATGCAAAAAGCTGAAACATGATCCCTTCCTTACACCTTATACAAAAATTAACTCCAGATGGATTAAAGACTTAAACCTAAGACCTAAAACCATAAAAACCCTAGAAGAAAACCTAGGCAATACTACTCAGGACATAGGCATAGGCAAAGACTTCATGACTAAAACACTAAAAGCAATGGCAACAAAAGCCAAATAAACAAATGGGATCTAATTAAACTAAAGAGCTTCTGCACTGCAAAAGAAACTGGCATCAGAGTGAAAAGGCAACTTACAGAATGGGAGAAATGTTTGCAATCTATCCATCTGACAAAGGGCTGATACCCAGAATCTACAAAGAACTTAAATAAATTTACAAAAAAATAACGAAGAATCTCATCAAAAAGTGGGCAAAGGATATGAACAGACACTTTTCAGAAGAAGACATTTATGCAGCAAACAAACATATGAAACAAAACTCATCATCACTGGTCATTAGTGAAATGCAAATCAAAACCACATTGAGATACCATCTCATGCCAGTTAGAATGGTGATCATTAAAAAGTCAGGAAACAGCAGATGTTGGAGAGGATGTGGAGAAATAGGAACAGTTTTACACTGTTGGTGGTAGTGTAAATTAGTTCAATGACTGTGGAAGACAGTGTGGCGATTCCTCAAGGATCTAGAACTAGAAATATCATTTGATCTAGCAATTCCACTATTGGGTATATATCCAAAGGATTATAAATTATTCTACTAGAAAGACACATGCACACACATGTTTATTGCAGCTATGTTCACAATAACAAAGATTTGGAACCAATCCAAATGCACATCAATAATAGACTGGATAGAGAAAATGTGGCACATATACACCATGGAATACTATGCAGCCCTAAAAAAGGATGAGTTTATGTCTTTTGCAGGGACATGGATGAAGCTGGAAATCATCATTCCCAGCAAACTAACACAAGATCAGAAAACCATGCACTGCATGTTCTCACTCATAAGTGGGAGTTGAACAATGAGAACCCAAGGACACAGAGAGGGGAACATCACACACTGGGGCCTGTCGCGGCTGTAGGGCGAGAGGAGTGATTGCATTAGAAGAAATACCTAATGTAGATGATGGGTTGATGGGTGCAGCCAACCACTGTGTCATGTGTATACCTAAATAACAAACCTGCACATTCTGTACATGTACCCCAGAAATTAAAACATAAAAAAAAAATTGAAGGTCTCAAATCAGTGATTTTTGTTTCCGCCTTAAAAAACTAGAAAAAGAACAGTAAATTAAGCCCAAATAAGCAAAATAAAGGAAAGAATGAAAATCAAAGTGAAAATCATTGAAATAGGAAACAAATACCATAGAGAAAACCAATGAGACCAAAACTGGTTCTTTAAGGAGATCAACAACACTGATACTCCTCTAGCAAACAGATCAGGGAAAAAGGAGGGAAGATACATACCAATATCAGCTATAAGAGGGGTGACATAACTACGGATTTTGTAGATACTAAAAGAATAATGAAAAAATAATATGAACAACTTTATGCCTTTACCTGTAAAATCTAAGATGAAATAAACTCCATTAAAGACACAAGACGTTAAGAAGAAATAGAAAACTCAAGAAGAAATAACTTGAAAATCCTTATATTTATTAAAGAAATTCAATTTGTAATAAAAAAAATCTTCTGACAGAGAAGACTCCATGCCTTGATAGCTTCCCTGGTGAATTCTATCAAACATTTAGGAAAGAATTAAAACCAATCCTATAAGAACTTTTCAGGAACATCAAAGAGAAAGAAATATTTCCCAATTAATTTGATGGCACCAGTTCTGTCCTTATGCCCAAGCCAGACAATAACATTAAAGGACAAGAAAACCACAAAGTATCTCTTATAAATGTAAAAATTCTAAACAAAATTTTACCAAATTTAATAATATATAAATGGCATAATACATTACAACCAAATGAGGTTTATTCTGGTGATGCAGGATTGGTTAAACACTCAAAAATCAATAAATATAATTCACCTTATAAATGAACTTAAAATAAAAACCACATTATTATCTTAGTTGATACAGAAAAAAAGAATCTGACAAAGTTCAACTTCCATGCCTAACAAAAACTCCCAGCAAACTAAGAAAAGAAAGTTACTTTCTTAACCTTGTAAATGGCACTTCCAAGAAATCCTGCTTACATTTAATAGTGACAGACTGGATGTTTCTTCCCTAAGAGTAGGAACAAAACAGGGATTTCTGCTTTCACTACTACTACTAATTCTTCTCTTTAAAAAAAAATAAAGACAGGGCCTCACTCTGTCACCAAGGCTGAAGTGTAGTGGCACAATCATAGCTCACTGCAGCCTCAAACTCCTGGGCTCAAGTTATCCTCCCACCTTAGCCTCCAGAGTAGGCATGCACCACCACGCCTGGATAATTAAAAAAACTTTTTTGTAGTCTTGGGATCTTATTATGTTGCTGAGGCTGGTCTCAAACTCCCTGCCTCAAGCAACCTCCTGCCTTAGCCTCCCAAAGTGCTAGGATTAAGATGCAAACCACCATGCCTGGCCTGCTCTTACTATTTCTATTCAACGTTGCACTACAGTTTCTAGTCAGCGCAATCAGGCAAGAATAAGAAATAAAGGCATCTAAATTGGAAAGAAAGAAGTACGACTATCTTTATTTGCAGATGACATGGCCATCAATTTAGAAAGTCCAATGATGTCTACAAAGTAAGTTTGGCAAGGGTATAGGATAGAAGATTTATATACAAAAACTGATTTAAATTTCTCTGTATATTAGCATCCAACAATCAGAAATGAAGAAGGAATTCGTGATTACATTATATATATGAAGTACACTTAGAAATGAATCTGATAAAAATATAAAAACCTGGACACTGAAAACCAGAAAAACACTGCTAAGAAAAATTAAAGAGGTCAAACTAAATGCAGAGTTATAGCTTAATTCTGCCAAATTGATCTACAGATTTAATACAATTTTAATTGCAGCTGTAGCAGGCCCTATTTTGTGTGTGCTAGAAATTGACAGGTTGATTCTAAAATTCACATGGAAATGTAAAGGGCTTAGAATAGCCAAAAGCACTCAGGATAAAAAGACCAACAGAAGAGCTAGCACTACATGATTTTTAAAATATAGTTTAATGTATCTTAATAGCAAACTTACAGGAATAGCACAGATGACAGAAAACATTAAAACCATGTACTTGCACATAGAACAACTCAGAAAAATATAGTGAATAGATGGAATCCACTGTATGATAAAAATGCAACAAACACCATTTAGTTGTCAATAAGAAATTTACTTATTTTAAGGTACCTTTTGATCCAATGGGAAAAAAATATCTAACATTCAGAACTACTATAACTGGAAGAAGATAATTTTTTTTTTGAGAATGAAATATTCCCCATCATGATGGATTCTTAAGTATATTCTCCACAAGCACTACATGACTTATAAAGCTACACTAAGCAAAAAAGTATATATTGGAATTGAACAAGGAGTCCAGAAATAACCCACATATACATGGGCAACTAGTTTTTTTTACCAAAGCTCAAAGCCAAAGGAGAGGAGAAAGAATAGTCTTTTCAAGAAATGGTAGTAAAATAACGGGGTATCCAATGTGCCAGAAAAGATACTTAAATCTTTATCTTATACCATAAGAAAATTCACTCAAAATTTTTCATAGACCTAAATATAAAATCGAAAACTTTAAAGCTTCCAGAAGAAAACACAGAACATCTTTGTTACCTAGAATTTGGAAAAAATTTATTTGATGGGACAGTTAAAACATGACCCATATAAAAAAAATGATAAATTGAACATCATCAAATTTAAAAAACGTTGTTAAAATAATAAATATATAAGCCACAGAGTGAAAGCATCTGCAAAGCATATATCTGATCTGGGATTTATATCCAGAATATATATGGTTCTCTCAAAGCTCAATAATGAGCAAACAAACAGCCCAGTAAAAAATGGGCAAAAGATTTTAACAGATACTTTATGTAAAGATGTCTAATATCGCTAGTTTTAAGAAAAATTAAATTAGAATGGCCAAAATTAAAATAACTGTGACATAACAAGTGCTGGAGAGAACGTGAAAGAAATGGTACTTTCATGATTTCAAACTTTCATGTTTTTTTGTATGTCATGTTAGTTTTTTTCCTTTTTTCTTGGAAGTTATTTGCCAAAATTGAGGGATCAACTACATAGGACAGTGTTATTATTCTTGGATTTCAGGTGAATCAGGACTGAACCACTGTTACCTGCTGACTGATCCATCTCAACCTGTTTAAGCTCCACAAAGTCCCCATCAGAAAGTTCACCTATTTTCCCAGCCTTCCCAACTGGTTTAAGAAAAACGTAATAGCAAATAAGGAAGACAATGACTCAGAAATGTAATAAAAAAAAAAAATTTCCTTCAAGGAAATTAAAATAATATTTGGGGAAATAAACTGTATAAATGAATTATTATTTTAAGGAAGGAATAAACTTTCTACAGAGAAGAGCACTGAAGAAAACTGGTTGTGTTGGAAAGCTTCCCAGAAGACATGGCATTTGTTCTAGGCTGAGAACAATTTGTAGAAGAGAGGAGAAGAGAGATTCCCTGCATTTCAGGCAAAGAAAATAGTGTGAGTAGATCTGTGAAAACAGATAAGGAGTGTTTAAAGTTTAAGCGTCAGGGATGAAGAGAATGATGATGCTATTAATAGCAGAGAAGTCAGGAACATCCATGAGCAGGAGCTTTCTGTCAAGCATGCAAAATACACTTCAAGAAACAGCAAGAATCCAGATCATTAGGTCGAGGTGGTAGAAGGAGAAGAAATCAGCTTTAATTCTGTTTCATAGTCTAAAACTTTATTCACATTTTATGTTTCTTTCTACTGTTTGTAAAATCCAATTCCTTCTGATCCTTTATCAGAATAAAATTCAAAAGCTATTTTAGTATTGCAACCTGCATTGGGTCTCCAGGTTTTGAATGAAAATACTAATTAATAGTATTATCTATTAATTAGATAATCTACTTTCTTCAGTACTATCTAGTTCAAATTAATTATATACACTATACGCTCTCATTTTCCCTAGAGAAAGAGAAACCTCTTAAAGTGTGAACATCTTTCTGAGTATGATTCTAGTATTCAAAGATGTACATTTTTCATAAGGCATGCCTTCTAGATGTAAGCAAACTACTTCATTTGGTACTAAAGAAACAACGATCTGCCCCAATGCTAGAGGAGAACCTAGGAGTGCTGAATTCACAGAGAATCAGCATATCTGAACAGGCCTGACTATATACAACCATGCTTATACTTGTGGGGTTATTTGCAGGTAACTTTGATCATAAATATTTTTAGTCATATTTCTCTATGTAGAATTTCAACTCTGTTAGAATTTCAACTCCATGTAAGATGTGACTCTACTGTTATCTTCTAAACCATGCCAATTTTGCTGGATTTATGTGATTTATTGCATTAATCCCCTTCTTCACTAGGATAGTGTATTTGCCCACTGCCAGTAGTATCAGTATTAGATGAGTCTGCTAACAGTTGAGTACATTTTAGGTTGGAAAAAATGCTCTGTAGTAGAGACATTTTTCTAAGTTTAATAAGGGTGTCATTAAACCTTTTATGTAGGTTATCCAGACAGTCACCCTACTAAAATGTTTAACACAGTGATGAGTTTCTTAGTGCACAAAGTAATCTTTCTTAACTAAGTCTTCCTTAATTTCTTTGCAAAAACTATATGCACTTTAATAAAAATGAAAAGTACTGCAATAATCACAAGATCTTAGTGTGCTGGGTAGTTTGTTTACCATGTATTTATTCAGCATATATTATTGATAGGTATATACAGTGGTAAACAAAAAGAGACATGACTCTCTGCTTTTACGAAGCTCTGCAGTCTAGTGGGGGAGCCAGACCTTAATCAAAGTTAATCACAAATAAATGTAAAATGGCAACTGGACCGTTTTACAAAATACAATGAGGAAGAGGTACATGTAATAACAGGGGGTCATGTAGGTATCACTGAAGAAGTTATGATTGAATTGAAAGAGTCAAAATGATTGTTTTAAGAGAAAATGTAAGGAGGAAATATAGGTTAAGGATCAAATTTGAATTGAAAAGGAGGGACTGGCACTTATTATAGTAATGTACTCTTAAAAAGGCTTAATATTATTTTTAAAATATAAGTTATGTCTATACTATACTTGATAGTGGTACATAATCCAAAAGTGTCCACACTGATCTTATGATTAAATATATACTTTTGGTAAGTAGGACCTTTTTCATTATCAAATTTGACATAGACAACACTTCTGAGATCTTCAAAGGAGCTAACATTTGGTTTATACATGTTTATCACTTATCAAATCTATATTATTTTCTAAATGTAAAAATTATCCATAGTTAACATGTCTGATCAATAGCTATTACTTCCTTTGAGGATTCTTCTTTTTCTGCTTCCAGTGTTTGAAATAAAGGAAATCCAAAGAATGTGGAAGTAAGTAATTCATTCCCTTAGAGATATTATAGATCTCCAGGGTGGACATGGTGTGGGATGAGGTGGTGGAGAGAATGCGAGATCTGATAATTGATACAACAGGTGGATCTTTAGCTCTGCCACTTCCAAGCTATGTGACCTTCTGAGAGTAACTGTAACTCCTCAGGTCCCAAATTCCTTACCTTAAATTTGGGTTTGGTGTGAAAATTTAATATGATAGTGTTAGTGTTTATAAACCACTTAAACATAGTAAGATGTGTTGGAAATGTTAAATATAATAATAATAATAATAATATCTGATACCCTAAGAATGTTAATTGAATTTTAAGAGTTAATTGAATTTTCTTCTACAGTTTTCAGAGGTAAATCTTTGTTTATAATTATGTAAGTGTCCTTCACTATATAAAATGAAATTTAATTAACCTACTTTAAAAAAAATTATGATTCTTAAATTAATATTCAAAGAAGCACAATTTTTAAAACTTATACTTTACTAGTAGTTGTATGTTCACTTTATTCAAGTAACCATACAATTTATATATAATTATAGCATTGAAAATATTGGTTCTTTGAAAGACCAATATGTGCTCATAATACAAGAGATAGTCAAATTAAAGGTAAAATATTCAGGAATTGTATCCTCTTGAACTTCAGATTTGATACTGTGAGCTTTAGTCTCCAGTCTCCAATTAGGTTTCTTTTAAATCCATATTAATTAAATGCTCACAAAAGTACATCAATGTGTGATAAAGAAATATGCTCTTTTCAGTGCACCTCAGTGGAACTAACGTAAAACAGCGTGGAAAGATAGGGAAAAAGAATCATTAATACTGCTGGGATGCAACATTTCTGGAAAAAAAAAAAGCATTATGGAGCATATTACTCTGAAACCCTATAGTCTTTTCTGATTAAAACTCAAGTGCTATGAACCACAAGAACAAAATACAAAATACTATTTATTTTAGATTATTTGGAATGAATAGAAAATATCAGGTGATTTTTTTTTCGAGGTGGTATTTTAATTATGGACTTGTAAAGCAGATTTAGAATGAAGACAGACTGAAGACAACTGCTATTTAATCCTCAATTGCTCTGCCAGGCTCTCCTGTGAATACCATGGTCATGTACTCCTGAAATTCCAGTTTACAATTTCTCTAAGCTCTTCAAAATATGACTTGCTTGCTTCATCACTTTACTTAGCTCTTACATCCTCAAGTATTTTATGCCTGGTGTTTCAGAATACTTACAGAGGAGATTTTTTACTTAGTTAAGATTAATTATAAAAGCAGCAATGCCAAGATCAGCAAAGAGTGAGCTAGTAAAATAATCACAATCCCTGGTTAAAAACAAACAAGCAAACAAAAACTCTTTCTAGCCACTTCTTCCTTAGTAGGATATTATTTACCTCCAAATTACTCCTCTAATTTTAAACAACTTGTCTAGCTAATTTCCTGTGTGTGATCACTGACTATAGGTAAGGTTCATTTTCTTATCTACATCATGTAGGTAATTAGAGGAAATTGAAAGTGGGGAGTGAAGCTTTTATGCAATTGGGATTGAAGCTGAATGGAGGGCAGCAAGGTCAGTGGAGTCCATTATATTTTTATGTGAGAGGCTGGTTTGTCTGCCCTATCCTTGTTTATTTAGTGTAGCCTGGACAGACTACTAACTGCAAATCTGTGTCTCTGATTTGCCCAGCTGTCCTTGAATAAAGACATCTTCCCTGCAAATGTTAAATGACAGTGATTGACAACCTATGATGAACTCTGCTTTTACCCCCTGCTACTGTTTTTAGATTGCAAAAGAAAAAACAGAATAAGGAAACATCTTTCATAATCACATCAAATGGTCCCTGCTGTTCTCTCAATACTTTTCATTTTGTTTCCCTTTTCATTACAAATCTCAATCTGTTCTATAAATGCCATAAACTTAGGCACTCCACATAAAGTTAAAAAAAAAAGTATTTAGCCTACTAAATTTTGCTTGCATATTTACACTGATTTTTAGTTTATTGGCGACATACACTATTACATAATGATTTATTCATGCCATCATGTCACATAACTCACTTGCTTGTTCTCCTAAGAACAATATGGCAAAACCCGTATAGCTGAATATGAGATATGTCATTCAGCAATTAGCTGGCACTTGGGTTTAGTTAAAGCTCCAGTAGTTTTATTTGATATGTTAATCTTACCTGTACTACTTATGACCCTTAACCACACTGACTGTAACTTTACCTTTTAGATTTGTTAAAATAAGAAACAAATGATTAAATACTTATAATCTACTTTGACTTTTTCTTTACTGAAAGCATGTGAACAAATGAATGTGGTTTGAGTGTGTGTGTATTTTTCAACATACATATATATTTTTTCTTCCAGGTGCAATAACTATTAGTGTCTGCTTTACCTAAGCAGATTACTGGGAGTAGAGGAAAGACACGACCAAATTTGACTCATACCTGGTTACATGTAAACATTACGTAACAGTAAACTAGAACTTTTATGTCACTGCACACATCGCTGCCTACACTGAACTCAATAAATGGCAGATAAGAGGGCACTTGTACAGTGTGGATGGCGGCCTGCTTGATGTGAGAGACTAAAGAAGCTTTATGCTATAACAATCTCCGTCATGGGAAAAGTAAAACTTATAAAGTTAATGAGTTGTAGACTTTAAGTAGCACTTGATTAATTTGTAACATTCTGAGGTGTTAAAACAAACCAAAATTAGTTTCTCACATTCCACTGCTGTCTTTTGGCCACTGAAGCTTTAGAAAAAACATTTCAGCAAATTTCCCTCATAGGAGCCCTGTTTAATTTCTGAATTATTAAATTAATTGGGTATTCTGTGTTTTATAATAGTATTCGAAAAACAATCTGGCGTTTACCAAGCTAGGTCCAGATATGTCAAAGGATAAGAAAGTATGTCTTATATTTTTATTTTTACTTATTTCTTCAGATTGTATTGGGTCATTAATATATTAAAAATAAGTGTGATATAACTTTTTTCTATTATATTAACAAATACATAAAATTAGTATTATTTGTAACACATGATTTAGACTTTTATTAAAATTATCTATTCAAACTTAATAAATTATCTATCATATCAAACAAAAATAAATCTCTGAAAGACTATTATAAACTGGGTTTACATGGCATTTATATTGACCGGAAAATTCACTATAAGGTATACTAGGAATTAAAATCACAGGTTAAAAAAAGTAAAAAAAAAAAAAAAAAAAAAAAAAAAAAAAAAAAAAAAAAAAAAAAAAAAAAAAAAAAAAAAAAAAAAAAAAAAAAAAAAAAAAA
>PVKP010010932.1:0-63052 GCA_004027715.1 Plecturocebus donacophilus
TACACCTATCAAACGTAGATTAGGTCTTTTCACATAGTCCCATATTTCTTGGAGACTTTGTTCATTCCTTTTTCCCCTTTTTTCTGTCATCTTGCCTTCTCGTTTTATTTCATTGAGTTGATCTTTGACCTCTGATATCCTTTCTTCTGCTTGGTCAATTCGGCTGTTGAAACTTGTGCATGCTTTGCGAAGTTCTCGTCTTGTGTTTTTCAGGAATAAAGTGAGTATTTCTATCAATATTTGTTTCCAGATTTGAATTTGAAGTAGCACAAAATAACATCTATGCTTAGGCCTGCTAGCTTTGGAAGGTAAAAAGGTGCATTCATAAGACATATTTTTTAGAAACACTAAATAAACAGGGCCTATAAGTACACAGGCAATGATAGATATTGGAGCTGCATAGGAGCTGGGACAGTACCAAGAATGCATGAAAAACCTTGTGTCATTTATTTTTTAGTTAGAAAAATAGTGAACCATTGCTAGTTTGAATGTTCAACCCCTACAAATCTTACATTGAAATTTAATCCTCATTGTGACAGCGTTGGGAAGTGGGGTGTAGTGGGAGGTGTTTGTGTCATGGGAGCAGATCCTATATGAATAGACTTATACCCTCCCTGGACAACAGGGTGAGTAAATTATGACAATGTTAGTTCCTATGGCAGACAGTTGTCTTAAAAAAAAAAAAAGCCTGGCACTTCCTCTCTCTCTCTTGCTTCCCTTCTTACCATGTGATCTCTGCACGTGCCAGCTCCCCTTTTCCTTTCACCATTTGTGGAAGCAGTTTGAAGCTCTCACCAGATGCCTGGTCTTCTTTATAAATTACCCAGCCTCAGTTATTCATTTATAGCAACACTAAAGAACTAAGACAACCATCTAGCCAGAGACTTCAAATAATCAAGTAGAATTAAGCAAGACAACTGAAACTGTACTCCAAACATGGTCGTAAAGCTAGTGTAAACCTTTAAGTGTACACACACACAAACAAGCACACACACACATATGTGTGTGTATATACCTATACGATGTATACCTAAAACATCTCACTGGTGATAGTTTTACTTCAACAACCAATTAATAATTTGTTAAATATCAGAATAAAGTAGTTTTGTTTTAATCTGAAGTGATATCTAGCTTTTCTTTCTATCAATTTTTAAAACGATATAAGAAAAATAAAAGTATCCTGTCATTCTTGGTACTGTCACAGCTCTTATGCAGCTCCATTATCTATCACTGCCTGAAGAACAGCAGGTTGTATGAAAAATAACCTGAATGCGATATGGGCTGACATTTGTTTTTTGCTTTCTCTGAAGCAAATTCTATAAGCAAAAGTTAATCAATAAGAGAATTTGCATAGTCATTGGTATCAAGAAACTGTTGGGTTTTATTAGTCACCAGACATGTGTTCTTCTCAGAAGCAGATTTATTCCTCTAATCTTATCTATTTTTCCCTTGATCAACTGTATATTTGCAGTCTTTCTTGTAATTTCTACTGCAATAAAGACAGGAGAAATAGAGAGATTATTCCTTCTGATCTAAAAAAGTGAGGATTCTGGTTAAATCATCTTTAGTATTTCAAAAGGCCTAGAAACATTTGCCAATACTCTTGAATACCTAATGGAAATAGTAATGTTTTTATTTGGTGGCTGAAATTACGTTAACTGAAGGTGGTTGTCATAATGATAGAAGATTAGATTGATAGTAAAAAGAATTGCCTTTGAAAAAGAAAAATGAGGAAACAAAGTTTAATCAAATCAGGCATTTTTATTAGATAGACTAGATTCTTCCAACATATGGAGTACATGTGGGAAAACATAATAATAAAAGGGTTATTGATTGTGAAAAGTTTGGAAACTATATACTAAACTGTCTTCTCTTCCCAAATGTTGAGAGTGTTTTTAATGTTGAATGCGGGGAGTTAAGAAAGAAAATGTCAAACATCTCCATCTTCTTTATTTCAACAGGTTTATACAAAACTGTAGCCTGTAGTAGTTATTTGTAAAACTATGTATTAAATTGTTAAATAAAATTGGCAAAGTTGGCAAAGAGCTTAATTGTTTTAACTATTTTCAAAGATTTGAGGTAAAAATTGGGTAGGTGAATTGTATGTATATAAGCATTGCACCATTTTGTAAGATTCTTGTAAGTCAGAAATGTCATTAATCAACTTACCTAAAATGCTAATTTAAAATGCAAATATAAGAGCATTTAACTCAGATATAGAATTACTGAAATTGCAGAACTTGTATTTAGTAGCTCATACATGCACATTTATTTTGTTCTTACCAGGAGAGTACAAATGCTGCACAAAACAGTTTTCATTTCATTTCTTGATGTACGCATATTCTACATATTTTGTCGTTTTTAATTTTTTAAATAAATATATATGAACATTTGAAATTATGTTTATAATGTCTTAAGCTTGCCAGAATTAACTGGCTTTAACATTATAAAATTTTATGATTATTATTTTCACTCTGTGTCTTGTTCTTCCTTGTTGAAAACTCCCCAAATTCTTATTACTCAGTATGGTCGGCTGAAGAAAAGCATTGGTATCACCAGAGAATGCATTGGAATCTCAGAGGTTAGGCATAATCTCAGGCTCTGCTCAGACCTACTGTCTTAGTCAGTTTGTGCTGCTATTGTAAAATACCACAGACTGAGTAAATTACAAAAATAAAAAAAAAAAATAGAACTTTTTTTTCATGGTTCTGGAACCTGGGAAGTCCAAGATCAAGGATGTGACAGAATGGGTGTCCAGGGAAGGGTGTTCCTGCTTCAAAAATGGCAACTTCTTGCTGCATCCTCCAGAGGGGAGAAACATTGTGTTACGTGACAGAAGGAGCAGAAAGGAGGAAAAATGGGCTAAACTCCCTCCATTAAGTGTTTTTGTAATCAGTTAATTAATCTAATTCATGAGGATGGGATCCTTATGACTCAATTATCTCCTGATGACCATAGCTCTTAATGCTGCTGCACTAGAGATTTAGTTTCAACATGAATTTCAGAGGAAAAAACATTTAAACCATAGCACCTACTGAATAAAAACCTTTATTTTAACAAATAGTCAGGTTAAACATGTAAATTTTAAAGAGCAATGCACTATGAGGCACTTCTAAAGAAGGAATCTCCATCTCATTTTTCGTTTTCTAGTGGGAATTCATAGTCAAGGTTAAAGAAATTAACCTTGTACACCAGGGCACTCCTCTTGGTAATATAGCCATTTTGCCTTTGCATCCTTGCTCTGTCAGTTTCTACATTGTGAACTGGGATATGAGTTTTTAGTCTGTTTTTTTCATCCACAAAGTAGAACTAATATCACCTACTTTATAGGAATGTTATAAACGTAAAATTAAATATTATGTCTAGTATTTGGTACATAATAACTTCTAAGCAAATGGTAATTATGAATATTATTGGATTATTACGCTGTAAGTTTCTGGAAGGAAAGAGCCATGTCAAGTTTCTTTGCATTCCCCCCAACACCTAAGAGTAGATACTTAATAAAGTTTGGCTGATTGATTGATTGCAATGACATTTGAGTCCTTCTCCAGGTAATTAAGAAATAAAATTGAAGTTAATAAACTACCTCAAATGAGTAGACTGCATGACTCATTGAGCAGTCTTAATCACTGAAGGAGAAAATAGACCCTCTCTACTTCATTCATGTTTAAGAGCAGAGTGTTTTAAACACGTTGATTTTCAATGTTTATCAAGAGAATTTCATATAAAATTAGTGTTACCTACTTCTTGTTTCATTTTAAGCAACAGAGATGCTGCCTTAGTAAGACATTTGTATTACTTACTCCTGCCGAGGTCTAACAGAAGGTGCCATGGTCCCCATTGTGGGGCTGCATGCAATTCATTTTAATTATATACTTCAAAATGATGTTTTTGGAGAAATAACATCTCAAATAAGAAATAAAGGAAATTTCATCCCAGTGTAACAGTATTCAGTGTGTTGGTCTTTAAATGCAAAGATATGATTGCCTTACAGTTTCCAGGGCACCAGTTTTAAGATTTTGTTTCTACATTTCCTCCTCCACCCAATTTTGATAAAATATTTGAGCTAATCTACCAATGCTCTTTCAAATTATTTTTCTTTTAAAATGCAGAGGAATAATTTTTGAAAAATTATGGAATGCTCTATAAGCCTCAGTTTCTAAATCCAGCGGACTGAAAATATGATTACAACAAAATTAAGATAATAATCTCACAAATGGCCATTTTATGTCATAAATGAAAAATTTTAAGTATTATTCAAAACCATTTACAAAATAATATGCCTAAAGTATCAAAATAATTTTTATTTATTTATTTTTTTTATTGTACTTTAGGTTCTTGGGTACATGGGCAGATCATGCAGGATTGTTGCATACATACTTACATGGAAATGTGGTTTGCTGCCTCCATCCACCTGTCACCTACATCCCCCATGTTAACCCTCCCTGACCTCCCCAACCCCCACCCGCTGTCCCTCTCTTGGCCCCCCCCAACAGACCCCAGTGTGTGATGCTCCCCTCCCTGTGTCCATGTGGTCTCATTGTTCAACACTCACATACGAGTGAGAGCATGCGGTTTTTGATTTTCTGTTCTTGTGTCAGTTTGCTGAGAATGATGGTTTCCAGATTCATCCACGTCCCTACAAAGGACACGAACTCATCGTTTTTTATGGCTGCATAGTATTCCATGCAGCCATAAAAATGGTGTATATGTGCCGCATTTTCCTTGTCCAGTCTATCATCAGTGGGCGTTTCGGTTGATTCCAGGTCTTTGCTATTGTAAACAGTGCCACTATGAACATACGTGTGCATTTGTCTTTATAATAGAATCATTTATAATCCTTTGAGTATATACCCCATAATGGGATTGCTGAGTCAAATGGAATTTCTATTTCTAGATCCTTGAGGAATTGCCACACTGTCTTCCACAATGATTGAACTAATTTACACTCCCACCAACAGTGTAAAAGTGTTCCTTTTTCTCATCCTCTCCAGCATCTGTTGTCTCCAGATTTTTTAATGATCGCCATTCTAACTGGTGTGAGGTGGTATCTCAATGTGATTTTGATTTTCATTTCTCTAATAATCAGTGATGATGAGCATTTTTTCATATGCTTATTGGCTTCATATATGTCTTCTTTTGAAAAGTGTCTGTTCATATCCTTCTCCCACTTTTGGATGTCTTTAATGTTGTAATCTAAATGCAAACACCATTATTAAATTATTTTAAGATTATAATGTACTTGTTAATTTGAAATATAGAAAAACATTATATCATTGTATCTTCTAATTAATACTAGGAGTTTTTATCTTTCATTTGGGAATTTATTACCTTTGAAAAAGGAAGATAAACTCTAGATATAAAATGTATGATCTTTAAAAGAAACCATTGGTAATTAACAACTAAACAAGTTTTAATATGAAAATATACTCTCCCATAAATGTGAACATCATGTGACCCAAATGATTTAAATGAGTAAGATTTTAGAGAAATAAATAAGATACCATTGGTGTATAGGTCAGTGGTTAAAAGAATGGACACAGAAGTCAGACTTTCTGATCTTAATTCTGTCTTTACCTACAAGTTCTGGCACTTTTGGCATTTAAAAAAATCTTCTGTTCCTTAGTTTGTTCATTTGTGAAAATTAAGACAATGACAATAATGCTTTTTTCACTTCGTTCTTATAATGAATAAAGGATTACTATTTGAAAAGAATATTAAAGCAATAACAAGAATATAGCACACACACAAGGTAAATATTAGTAATAAATGCTATTATCACCATACATAATATTCTCCCTATACTGAAAAAGGTAACTTTTATTTTATAAGAATGTACTTACATTCCTCATGATAATATCAGTGGAATACTCTAATTGATAGATAGTCTTAAATCTCTTTAGAATTTCAGAATATTTAACAGTATGATTAGAAATGTAAAAAGAATAATTCTGAAGGTGGGTGACTTAGATAATGATTAAAGGCACAGGTTTTAGAGTCTGACAGACTGAGTATGAAATATGGTTCTGCCATTCATTAGCAGGATAGCTTTGGTCAATTTCCTCTTAATTTCTATAAGCCTCTGTTTCCAAATCCAGAAAATGAGAGTATGAGTAATCCCATAGAACTATTATCAAAACCAAATGATTGAAATTTAGGTTTTCAGGTTCATAAAAACCAGCAGATATTTATGTCTTAGTCTATTTGGGCTGCTATAACACAATGTCATATACTGGATGGTTTATAAATAATAGAAATTTACTTCCCACAGTTCTGAAGGCTGGGAAATCCAAAATCAAGGGACCAAAAGATTTGGTGTGAAGTGAGAGCCTGCTTCCTCAAAAATAACCTTCTTCCACTATAACTTCATGTGGCATTAGAGGCAAGGAATCTCTCTGGAATCTCTTTTATAAGAGCATTAATCTCATTCCCTCATGATCTCATCACCTCCCAAAGCCCTAGTAGCATCACTTTGCAGATTAGAATTACAAGAGAAGAATTGGCTCTGGGGGACA
Source organism: Plecturocebus donacophilus (assembly GCA_004027715.1). Classification (NCBI taxonomy): domain Eukaryota; kingdom Metazoa; phylum Chordata; class Mammalia; order Primates; family Pitheciidae; genus Plecturocebus; species Plecturocebus donacophilus. The sequence goes on from PVKP010010932.1 coordinate 6,516, forward strand.
GAAACATTCAGACTATAGTAACTTAATTATAATCTCCTGCATTTGTAATATCAATTCTTGTTGGATTTGGTCTCTACCCTCAAATACTTTTAATTATATTGTGTCAAGAAAATAATAATTCTAGTTGGGCACAGTGATGCACATCTGTAGTCCCAGCTACTCGAGAGGCTGAGGCAAAAGGATCACTTGAGCCCAGGAATTCAAGATTAGCCTGGGCAATATAGCAAGACCCTCAATAAAAAAAAAAAAGATATATACCCTAAAAATGACCATGGATGCAAGTAATCTATGTATAATATTATTAAATAAATCAGTAGTACAGCTGCTCATTTAGAGGCATCATTTATTTGGGCCTCAAAGGTTTTTATCTTGTCTATTACTTTCCCTCCAATTTTCCAAGTACCTCTTTGGCCTTCTTTGGGAGAAGGGAAAAGTATTTCAAGACACATAAATAAGAGAAAATCATCTATAGCCATGATTAGTTATTCTAGTCATCTTTCTACCTTATTGAAAGTTAAGCTTCCAAGTACAAATGACATTTATATTAAAGTGTTCATATTAAAAACTAAAAAATCTATCCTAGTATAGACTTTAGAACATAAATTGATAGATTTTATAACAAAGAGAAATCTTTCAGGGAGGGTTTGGAAGCATGAACACTTGAATGCAGATGCCCTTCCCAATTCATTTGCACTTCTTAAGTCAAATTGCTGCTAGGGCCTATAGACTGCGAGAAGGTATAAGGCTGACTTTGGAAACGTTCTCCAGATAATACTAATAACTAATATGTTGTTTTCTTTTCTATGGACTAGTTCAGAGTCCAGAGACTAGTTTTTGAGGGATCCTAGACAAATAGTAGAAAGCAGAACATCCTGGAGAAAAATCCAATCTTTTCTGTCTTTTGGGCTGAGACAATCTCAGGTGTTTGGGGAGTAGAGATTCTTCTCAGTACTCTAGCCATGGCATTGGCAAACTTCCTGTGCATATACGGCCAGGCCACAAGGGAATGTTTCAGCTGCCATCAGGACTTGTGCCATTTTGGATCTTCCAACAACCAGCTTTCATACCCAGTGAGCTAACAAAGGAAAATGTCATCCATTTAAGAACCTCCAGCAAACAGAATCATCAGTGTCTCAATTAGGGTCCAGTTATAAGACAGAAGTCATAACAATTCTTTTAACAGAGAAAATTCAAGATAAAATGTAATTCAGCAGTGTTATTTAGGTAACTGAAACGTCGGAAAGAGAACTTTGAGATATCATGGAGGCATCAACTATATAGTGAAGATCCCTCCCCCTGCCAAGGCTAAGGGAATCACAGAAAGAGTTTAGACATAATGAAACTTGGAGAAGAGGCCCCACAGAACTGACATTTAGACCTTTGAGGAAGTGGCTCAGCTTGGCTGGTAATGCCATCTCTGAGCTGGAGAAAGAGATGCCATGGGGCTGGGACCCAGACTTCTGAGGAGAGTGTGTCAGCTAGCTGTTTCTGGGTTATCTGTGGTATTAGGATAAAGCTGGTCTTTTCAGAGTTGGAAAGACTGCACACAGGATTTAGCTACTGTTATGCTTCAGCACATCTGCTACTAGCATGAAGAAGCATTGCTAGGGCGATACAGGAAAAAGAGGCTGTCAGGAAGTAACAGAAAGCCCATAGGATGGAAATAGAAAATATTAAAATATGAAATAGCAAATACCTTCTTATTCCTCTTGCCTTGCCATGCCTTGCAGTCTTTCTCTCTCTCTCTCTCTCTCTCTCTCTCTCTCTGTGTGTGTGTGTGTGTGTGTGTGTGTGTGTGTGTGTGTGTGTGTGTGTGTCTTATCCTCTATTGACAAAGCCTAAGGGGAAGCAACTGACAGTGCTGAAATGAAATTAGCTGAGTAGCAGTTTCAGCATCACACATTCTAGTATAGATGGGTACAGTTTGGGAGCTGAAATGCAATAACCTAATTAGCTATAGGGGGCAAAAACATGCAAATTAGAGCAGCTGAAAGAGACAAGTGAAAGTGAAAAATATAGGAAAAAATAGGGATTCAAAAACAGGGTAAAATAATCATTCTATAGATTAAAAAAAATAATTAAACATGATTTTCTAAACAAACCAGACAACATCAAAGAGTAATTACCACTGAAATCTAAATGAGTGGCATGGAAAATCAAGTAATATAAATACGAAGAAGAAAAGGACAAAATGTAAATTGAAGTAATGAGCAAAAAATGTATGAGATGTAGAACAAAGATCCAAGAGTGCTAAAGCTAGTAATAGAACTTCCAGAAGTAAAATAAACAAATGGAGGGATTAATTGAACAAATACAGAAGAATATTTATTTGAGCTGAAGACCTCAATCTGCAGTTTAAGGTTTCACTGAATTCCAGGATACACTAAGAGTAAAACCTAGGGATAAAAGTGCTCAAGCTAAAATGAGAAATCTTACAAATTTCCAAGCATACAGAAGAAGTACCATAAAGAGAAGAACAATTCGTCCGGCATCCAAATGCATATCAAAACATAACAGCCAGAAGCTAGCAGAGAGTAAGATTCTGTTAGTTGATTATGGAGAAAAAAATAACTAATTAATAAAAATTAAATTATTAAGGAGTTAATAAAAACTCAATTACCATGATAAAGATGCAATGAATACATACAATTTTCAACACCAAACAAGTAAACAAAATAGAGGGTTGTTGAACATAAAACTATTTTAACTAATGTGAATTTTCACAGACTGGTTGGAATCCCATTTCTCTTGATAAGATAAGCAATAAGAGAAAATCTAAGAAGGAGGAAAAAGTACACAATTCACACTGGAAAGGCTAGTGTGTATATCCTTAATGTCTTCAATATACTGACTGTCACAACTTATTTTAAAGAAAATTCTGGAATCTAAATTAATAAGCTAATGTGATGCAGAAAAAATCATTTTAAGAAGAATAGGAACTCAGAAACTAACAAAATGTAGGCAAAAATTTATATATGTAAAAGATGGAAAACAGAATGCATAGAGAACCCATATTTGCATGTGAAACTACCTACAAAGGCCATTTACAGAGAGCATTCTCAAACTTAACATATCAATATTAACCTCTAAATAAGCAAAATTTGATGAGCATAAAATGAAACTTAGCAAGTATGGTTCATTCAAGGTCTTTTAGGGAAAAAAATGGATTAACCACATCATCTATTAGCTTTACTCAATTTACAAAGTGGAAAGTGGAAATTGTAACTGCCAAGCCATCCTAAAAAAAACTCTAGAATAAAAATGTATTATTTTTATATAGAACAATGATCTTAAATCTAAAACAAATGTCTTTCATTCAATGAAAATATAAATATAGAAAGCGTGAGTAACACAGAATTAACCAAGCCATTTTCAAGAATGTGCCTAGGACTTATATTTCTTGAATTTGGAGAAATATAAGTCCTAGGCACATTCTTAAAATGTGCCTTGCAATGGGTTGATGCTTAGTAAATGCTGATAATGGCAGTGAATACTGTCAGAGGCATGTTATCCAGAGCAATTCCATCTTAAATAGGAGCTGTGTAAAATAAGGCTGAGACCTACTGGGCTGTATTCTCAGACAGTTAAGGCATTCTAAGTCACAGAATGAGATAGGACCTCAACACAAGATACAGGTCATAAAAAAACCTTGCTGATAAAACAGATTGCAGTAAAGAAGCTGGCTAAAACCCACCAAAACCAAGGTGACAAGAGTGACCTCTGGTTGTCTGCACTGCTACAATCCCACCAGCACAATGACAGTTTCAAATGCCATGGCAACATCAGGAAGTTACCCAATATAATCTAAAAAGGGGAGGCATGAATGGTCCACCCTTGTTTAGCATATCACCAAGAAATAACAATAAAAATAGGCAACCAGCAGTCCTCGGAACTGTTCTGTCTATATAGTAGCCATCATTTTAATAAATTTGCTTTCACTTTATGGACTCACCTGAGTCATTTCTCACATGAGATCTAAGAACCCTTTCTTGGGGTCCTGACATCAGGATCCCTTTTCTGTAACATCTTGCTGGCAACCAGGAAAGGACTACAGTGCAGAAACCCCAACCCAAAGGCTAATTTTGGGTAAGTGGTGGGGTCCAGTAACATCTTTCTGGCAAACCCTGAAGGGAGGATACTAAGGAGATCCCTCTACCCAAAAGAAATAGACTGTGGCACTGATTGGATTACTGTGGATAAGTGGGGTGTATATAACCGGGTAAAGGATTGCATTGGGATAGAGGCTCAACTTAGGGGAGGTAGAGTCTCTCCTAAGACAGAGAGAGTTAAAGGCTCCTCTCAATAAAAGGCAAAGATGCTTGACTGACCTTGGGTTACAGGCCCAACTTAGGAGGATTTAAGTCCCTTCTAAGATTTAGGCAGCTAGAGACCTTTCTCAGTAAAGTCCCTCTTGGCTAAGACGGGGTTTGGCACCACAGGATGTTAACTGCTGGTCTCTGATTAATTTGCCTTGCGCTCTTTGTTGACAGCAATGAGTGACAGGATTAGGCACGTACAAGATCATGGGACATGAGGACCTTTTTTCTCCCCCAAAAGGGGAAACTCGACAGCTAATAGGACTGCTGGAAAAAAAAAAAATCCCTTCACGACAGTGGCCACCTGAACATTTCATTGTTGCTGCAGTGGTTGGGTCATTCCCTGGCCTCCTTGAGCATTTTGCCTTCCCCACCCTACCACAGGCAATGCTTTTCTCCCTCTCCTTTGCCCTTTTCATCTTTTCTATTACTTAGTGCACCTATTTTGCCCAGAGACCACATGTTGAAACTCCTGGTTGGAGGTTGGATTAGTGATGATCGGGGCAAGTTTGAACCTTGGCAGTTTGAAGTTGGGTGCTAAGCAGAGTGGCTAATGTCTATATTTTGCCACGCGTATTTTACTTTGGCCATAACAGAAAGAGATAATTTTTGTTTGTGTTGTGGCTTGGCCCCAAGGGCTGCCATGCAGCAAGCCAGGTCACTAGGTCATAAAGATCTTGCTGATAAATGCAGTAAAGAATCTGGCTAAAACCCACCAAAACCAAAATGGTGATGAGAATGACCTCTGGTCGTCCTCACTGCTACACTCCCACCAGCAGCATGACAGTTTACAAATGCCATGAAAACATCAGGAAGTTACCCTATATGGTCTAAAAAGGGGAGGCATGAATAATCCCCCCCTTGTTTAGCATATCATCAAAAAATAACCATAAAAATGGGCAACCAACAGCCCTCGGCGCTGCTCTGTCTATGGAGTAGCCATTCTTTTATTCCTTTACTTTCTTAATAAACTTGCTTTCACTTTTCTCTATTAACTCACCCTGAATTATTTCTTGTATGAGATCCAAGAACCCTCTCTTGGGGTTTGGATCAGGACCCCTCTCCTATAACAATACTTTGTTGATGATGGTAGCGAAACTGCCTTTGCAAAAATTATAACAGAAAAACAGGACAGTGAAAGAGATCTGACCTCACTGACTCCATCTTAACTTCTGATCTCCAAGCTGTTCTTGTTCATTTATGGATGTAAGCTGAACTAACTTTGTGAGGAACTTACTTTTTTGTTTAACTTTGAAACAAAGATGATATAGCACCCCACTTCCAAAACAAACCCCCATTTTCCCTGGGTACCAGACTGCCTTTATATGACTAACAAAGTAGCAACAGGATTAGAAATTATGCGTTAGGAGTCATACAACTACAGACTACAAGATTCTAAACCTTCCCAATTGTTCATTAGAATAATATCACTATTTTAAATCTTAAGATCAGTGCTTGAAACATTTTTCAGACCCTACACTTGATGGATCAGCTGGCACCATCCAGACAGATAAACTAGCTCATTTGGTCTTGTGGTTCTCGCCCAGGAACTGATTCAGTGTCACAAGAGGAGAGCTTTGACTCCCTATGATTCCATCTCCGACGTAATCAATCAGCCCTCCCTACTCCCTGGTTCCCTACCCACCAAATTATCCTTAAAAAAACTCAGTCAACAAATTTTCTGGGAGACTGATTTTAGTAGTAATAAAATTCCCCTTGGTTCAGCCAGCTCTACTTGAATTAAATCTTTCTCTTTTGCAACAATTTTCCATTGAGTATTTATCAAATATGAAAGAAAACAAGGAATCAAACATCAGCATCAATAACTGATTTAATAAAATAAGAATCATTAATGAGATGATTATCATTTCGTGTTTTTTCTAAAAACCAAAAAAATCAGATTTCTTTTTTTTTAATTGTTCCTTTTGCAATATTACATAGAGAAAACTACTCAAAATCCCATGTTTACAACCTCTCTTCATCTAATTTGTAGTCTGAGTCAGCAAACCTCTTCTGTAAAGAGTCAGTTGCCAAATATTTTAGGCTTTGTGAGCTAAACAATATCTGTGCAACTTTTTTTTTTGACTCTGCTATTGTAGTACAAAAGTGGCCAAAGACAATACATAAATGAGCATGGCTGTGTCCCAATAAAACTTTACAAAGTTTTAACTGCCCCTCCCAGAAGGGTGATTTGACCCAGTTTTAACACCCATCCCAATTTTGCCAATAAATCATGACCTTGAAAGAGCTTTGCTTAAGATCACCAAGCTAGTTAAAGACACAACAGCTACTATGATATGTATCTACTAAAACCTTATTCCATCATTCCTTTTACACCCTACAACATCAATTTTTATTTTTTGTCCTTCCCCAGTTTCAATTATAACAGTATATAACTAGAAGAAACTAACATGTATTTTTATTTCTCATATTTGATTAAACAATTTTGTTTTCAAAATATACTTAGAAATAGTTCTTAGTGTCTCCCCTCCTCCTCCTTTGTCCCATACCACCATCCTCATTCATTTGGATAACTGCAATAACCTTGCCACTGTCGTCTCTGCTTCAGTCTTTACTTCTCTTCAGGTTATTTTTGACAAAGACCACTATTTTTGACAAAGAAGCAGAAGTGTTCTTTTAACAGATGTCAGGTCACTCCTAGGCTGAATAAATCTTTATCATTGCTTTTAAGGCCTTCCATAACCTGACCTTCAGTTGCCTTCTGACCTCATCTCCTACCACAATCTCCTTAACTCTGCCCCAGCAACCCTGATCACCTGGCTCTTCCCCCAGACACTTCAGGCATGACTACCTCAAGTACAGATAACCACGTGCCTCTCTCCCTCACCTCTTCAGGTCTTTACTCAAATGTTACATTCTTAGTGAAGTCTTCTCTGGCTGCCAAGTCTAAAGTTGCACACGTTTCATACATATAACACACACATACACACGCACAGACACACATGTATCTCCCTTCTTATTTTCCCTTTTAGCTCTTACATCAGTATTCTTTTTAAGTGTTTATTCCCCTCACCATATTATAAACTCTTAAGAGTGCAGGGTACAGGGAGTTTCATCTGTATTGTTCACCACTAATTCCCAGCACTGTGTCTGACATACATTGATTGTTCAGCAAATAGATGTATAATGAATGAATGAATATAAACATGTGGTTGATTTATAACTAATCTTGAGGGTTGAACATACTGAAATTAATGTTCAAAGTAATTTTGTGTATTTCCCTTAAGGTCAATAACAGATTTAATAAAAGAAGAAAGAAAAAAGAGTTTGGTTTGGTACAACCATTTTCTCTCTCTCGTTCTCTCTCTCTCTCTCTCTGTCTCTGTGTATGTGTATTATAGTTGAACAAGTTTTACCATCGACCTTAAACATACTTGAAATAGGCTGGGTGCAGTGACTCATGCCTGTAATCCCAGCACATATGGAGGCTGAGATGGGTAGATTACCTGAGGTCAGAAGTTTGAGACCAGGTTGACCAACATGGTGAAACCCCATCTCTACTAAAAATACAAAAAAGTTAGACAGCCGTGGTGGTGGGCACCTGTAGTTCCAGGTACTTGGGAAGCTGAGGCAGGAAAATGGCTTGAACCTGGGAGATGAAGATTGCAGTGAGCCGAGATCACGTCACTGCCCTCCAGCTTGGGTGACAGAGTGAGACTGTGTCTCAAAAAAAAAAAAAACTTGAAATAGTAAGTGTGATAGAATGGCAAATTCATTCTGAATACTCACTAAACTCTAATTGTTGAACACAATGAGATAATCTTTAAGAATTATCTGAGAGTAAAAAGCCTTACTCCTTGAATTTGGCAGCCATATTTTGACATGTATAAACATTAAAGATTAATTTGAGAGATATAGAAATTTCTATCTTAAATTTAGAACCTGGTCCTGAAATGTGAACTGAAAGTATTTCAATAATATGAATACAATTAGGCCTTCAAGATGAAGAGGAATGCTCCAGAAATCATTATGGAATTTTATACTGGGTATTTTGAAGGCAATTTCTGGCATCCCTCTCAGATTCTTCCACAAACCATATTTACATTCATTACACTAAGACACATAATTATAACTCATGGCTAATTTGTTTTTTAAAAGAAGAGAAATAACCTACAATAAGAAGCATGTTAGAAATAACACTGAGAATATAATTTAAGTATTAGACTTAAACCATTTAGTACCAAAATAGAGGCTTCCATTGCTAGGCACGTTTAAATCTACACCATTATAACATGACTTGATTTGCCCAAACAATAAAAGACTAAACTTCCTCAGGAAGTGACCCTTTAAAAGTGTATCTGTGTTTTTCTGTCTTTTATTTGAGTAAAATCGTTAACTGCATTTGAGTGTTTTTTTCTAGGTACAATTACACTTATGAAAAAGATTCAGCATTGATTATGCTCATTCTTAAATAAACTATAATAACTTACCAAAATTAAAAGATAAATTTTCAGATATGGAATTAGAATATTTTGGCACTAGGTGCATGGTACAAAAATACTCAACTCATTGATTTTTTAAAAGTTGTTCAAGATTTTGAAGAGTTTTTAAAAAATATCATAATGTGTACAACATAAAAGAAATTATTAACTTTAAACTTACAAAGTAATAAAAATTTAAAGCCTTGATTTAAATGTCATTGTGTTATGTTTATGAAGATTAAAATGCCAGGATATTTTATTTGAAAATTTTATATTTTACATTTTCACATTTAACAATATAATATTAACGTTTCTGTTTAGACCTAATATATTATCTTTGTAATCATGTTTATCTTCAGGATGTTTAGCCACACAATAAATATAAATGTAATACAGATCAAAATTTTATATTGAGGGAACATGCTTTAAAATGTACCAAAAGTCAGCCGGGCACGGTGGCTCACACCTGTAATCCCAGCACTTTGGGAGGATCAGACAGGCTGATCACCTGAGGTCAGGAGTTCAAGACCAGCCTGACCAACATGGAGAAACCCCGTCTCTACTAAAAGTACAAAAAAATTAGCCAGACGTGGTGGCACATGCCTGTAATCTCATATACTCGGGAGGCTGAGGTAGGAAAATTGCTTGAACCCTGGAAGCCGAGGTTGCCGTGAGCTGAGATCGTACCTTTGCACTTCAGCCTGGACAACAAGAGTAAAACACCATCTCAAAATCTAAAAAAAAAAAAAAAAAAAAAAAGGAAAGAAAGTAAAAAGGAAAAAAGAAAAAAAGAAGAACCAATAGTAAAATCTCAAAAAAATAAAAAGAACCAATAATCTTCACTGCCTAATATGAAAGTTACCACACATTTGACATCTATGGATTAGAACTATGTTCTTTTCTTAACTGAGCCCTTTAAACTACTGGTTGCTGCTTGCTACTACCAAAAAACTCTTTAGTATTTATCCCTAAATGAAGGGCCTCTTTTCCTCATTCTCAAAATTAAATTTTGAAAAATATTGCTCTCCTTAAGTATAGCTACTTCTCAAACTATGGTGACATCTGTATGTAAATATTTAATCAACAGAATCCCTGAGAAGTCTACTTAATAGAAATTATTATTAGAATGAGTAATCATACAGTAATTCCAACAATATGATGATCTTTAAAAAGCTATGTATGATGCCACATATATATAAATGCTATATATAGTGGATATTCAGGGAAAAATGAATGTGAATTGTGTTGATTAAGCCTGTGCTTCTTTTACCCTTGAGAAAAATGAAAGTGTGATGCTTACATTTTTGTGATAAAATGACAAATAATTTCATCTTTAAAACGTAAGAAGGATGTACGTTCATTTTCTAGGTTTTTATACCCAGAATAAGAAACTCAGGGTACCAAATGATCAGTGATGATGAGCACTACATCAGTTGAAAGTAGATAGACACATGTTAAAAATTTTAGAATATACAGAAATAAAATCTAAGGGGAACTTCAAAACAATCCTTTGTAAGATGTAATGGCTATAATCTGTATGGCTTGAATTTGAAACTATCAGAATATATTTAAAAGTAAAATAAAATTCAGCTATATAAAGACCAAAGGGCCCATACCATAGCCTCAAAAAGACTAGGTGAGAACACTGTGTGTAAAAATGAACATTCTTCAATCTGTGTATTAAGGGTGCTATGTATGGATGTTGAGGAAATTGAAGGGCCAGAAGTAGTGCATCTTGGGATCAGTCCCATCATATCCATCTGCACATCACCCTCTGAATAGTTGAGATGGTATTTGAAAAATTAATGTAATCTCAAGAAATAAACTTGATTGATCTAAAGAGAAATGTATCTCCCACTCACTCCACCTGTCATTGATTCATTTAGGAATGAGCATGTGTCCCAATTATGGCTAAAGAGAGATGAGAAAAACCTTCCTGTAGACTCCTGGAAACAATTTCCCTAATTCTCAGGAGATAACACTGGGAAGCCACGCACTTCCTCCCACTGAACACCAAGAATGAAGTTGAGTATAATGTTTCTGGCAGCAATAACTGTAAGTACACTCAATCTTAGGATGAAACCCACTCTGCAGGTAAGCAGATCAAAAGACAAAAAGAGTCTGGACTCTTTATATTTGAACTGAAGAACCAATTAATCTTAAAACCAGACCTACTTCTGGAGTACCAGTTATATGAGTCAAAAAGTGTCTTCAGTAAAGCCAATTTGATTTGTGTATTACCTACAGTTTCAGGCATTGTCATTAACACAAAACTTGGTAGCTATGTGGCTCAAGGATAAAATTAAGCATCAGTTTGCTAAAGCTAAAACCCATAAAAGAGAAAGTCATAGTAAAAATTTAAAAGTACCTGGAATCTATAAAATAAAGGATAATGTGAAGACATATTTGCATTCCTCTATAGATAGTCCTGAAAAGCTACTTAAAAACCTACAGCTGCCATTCGATCCTTAAGTGATCACCAACTCTGTGATTAACTTCTACCTGGGATTTAGTATGCAGATTCAACCTCTAATCTGGGTTGTAGGGATAATTTCACGGTTTAAAGTTTGAACTCTGCTTGGAAACTTCTTTGAAGATCAGCCAAGAAGATTATGATAGTGCAAATAACCTGCAAAAGCTTACAGCTGTCCTCCTGTAGTTCACACTGAGCAAGCATTTTCTCAATGTGATAAAAATCAGATTACATTGAGGATCACCTTCTACAAGTTATTATACTCTTGTCTCTAAAATAAAGTAATCTATCTTTTTCTAATTTTCACAGCATTGGAATGTTATAAGTATGCTTTCCTCTTAAGCAAACATGACTCTTACTAAGAATGAAATGCTCTTTTTACTTAGATTTAGTAGCAACCCAAGGAAATGTTTCTATGCTCAATACTTGCTATTTTGTTTCATTTTATGTAGAAATGATTGGTTATAATATATTATGATTTCTATTAAATGCAAGGCTCATTTTTTTAAAGAAAGTAGTATATATTTTTACTAGCATGACTTTAAAAAAGTATTGTTTTCAAGGTGAATAAAAATGTATTTTTATGAAGACTGAATTTTTAACTATTTTTATGACTACAAAATGATTTTCAAAAATCATTCAATTTTGAAAGCCAAGATTGTGTGAAAGAAATTATTGTGTAAATCTAGAGTAATTTAGGCATAATTAAATCATCATTAAAGTCAATAGGTCAAAGTAAACTTTCAAACAACTGAAATTATTAAGAAGATTGTTCTTTAACTTGCATTCCATATTAAAAATAAAATTGAGCCCCTCAATTTATGTTTCAAAATAATGATTAAAAGATAATAAGTTAAAAATTACTTATTCTTGCTCTTAATAATATAAATACAAGGATAACAAATGACTCCCTTAAAAATGAATCATTTATTTTCATAAATAAAAATATCAGATTTTGCACACACATTCAGGCTTAAGTGATGGCATATGAACATATTTCTACTTGTAATATATTTTAAAAAATGATTATTTGAGACCAAGTTTACAAAATGTACTGTACATAGAAAAAAAAGCAACCGAAGTATATAATTACATTTGACCCTATTATTTCTTTTTTTTTCTTCTTACAGCTCCAGACATGAGACTTCATTAAATCTCAGCATTAATGTATCAGTAATATAAATAACTTTGTTCACTATGAGTTACCAGTCCATACCAGAATCTTTTTTTAAACGGGGAGAGGCATTTCAGTTTGTAAAATACCAAAGAATTGTCTGGTTTTCATTAAAATAATTTTTTAAAATTCTACCTAATTAATAACATCATTTCCAGTTCAAGTAAGCATTGTAAAAATAACCTGAAGAACTATTTTGCATTGTAATATTTACATCTAATGCTTAGAAACACTGATTGTATAAATATGAAGATAAATATTAACATGAAAAATTTTATGTTGCCTCTTAATTAAAAATAGCATTATATATCAAAACTAATATTAGGAAAACTAAAATATACAGATAAAAATATATAAAACAAAACTTTTTTAGTATATTATTTATAATCTTACTGAAATAGATAAGAACAAAAAATAATTTACATAAAAATCAAGCTAATATTACTTATTCACCTTTATGTGCTGTTTGTTGCTCTGCTCATATTGGTCATAAGTTTCATCCATCATTGCCCATAGGGAAACGAAGATTCGCCTGCATACAGAATGGCTGGAAGTGGTTCTATATTTTCTAGCCAGTTTTCCTAGGTGAAAGAAATTACCACATACTGTTATCAAATCTATGATATTTACCTCAGTAACACCACACACTAACCAAATAACTGAAGTTGTTTAAACACACACATTTGCAATGTAAAAAGTAAATTTTTGACATTTGTTAAAACTAAAAACGTATGGATACTGTGAAGAAAATATGAATAATTAAAAACAAAGGAAAACATCAGCCATTTGTGTAGCAATAGATATAATATAAGACACTGTCTTAAAAAAAGTTATGTGCCCAATAAGCATATAAAACAGTGTTCAACCTTGTTCTGCTAAGAAATAAAATGATCTTCCATATTAGGAAAAATATGAAACTTTATAATATCTAGTCTTGTTGAGAATATAGGGAAGTAGCTAGTCACTTACACTATTGGTAAAAGTCGAAATTGGTGCCATACATTGGGGCAGCTTTTGACTACATAGCCAAACTTAAAATAGTAGTGATTCCTTTACCATGCATCTACCCAGGGAAATCTTTACAAAATTATTCCTAAATACATGTAACAAGTACACTCATTTCAGTGTTGTTTAGCAAAAAAAATAAAAAAAGGAAAAACAACTTGTTAAAAATTGTTCCTTTTGTTTCTTTCTAAGTGTAAAGTGGTATTTTTCTCTTTCCTTTCATTCATCAAATATTTAGTAGAATGTTTACTCTGTGTGAGGTATTTTTTAAATTCCTAAGAAATCATTACAATGTTGAATGTACTGGCCTCATTTAAAACATTTTTTAAATTTATTATTATTTTGAAAAGATTACTTTGGCAGCTGTATTATTCAAGGTTCTCTAGAAGGACTGATAGGATATATGTATATATGAAAGGGAGTTTATTAATGAGACTTGACTCACACAATCACAAGGTAAGGTCCCATGATAGGCCATCTGCAAGTTGAGGAGCAAGGAAGCCAGTGATAAATCAGTTTGAGTCCCAAAACCTCAAAAGTAGGAAAATCAAAAGTGCAGCCTTCAGTCCAAGAGACCCTGGCAAACCACTGGTGTAAGTCCAAGAGTCCAAAAGCTGAAGAACTTGGAATTTGATGCTTGAGGGCAGGAAGCATCCAACATGGGAGAAAGATGAAAGCCAGAAGACTCAGCTAGTCTGCTCTTCCATCTTCTGCCTTATTCTAACCTCGCTGGCAGCTGATTAGATTGTCCAACCAGACTGAGGGTGAGTCTGCCTCTCCCAGTCCTCTGACTCAAATGTGAACATTCTTTGGCAACATCCTCACAAACTCAGGAACAATACTTTACATCCTTCAATCCAATCAAGTTGACATTTAATATTAACCATCACATAGATTTGAAGACGCCAATAATGTCAAAAGGACAAAAAGAAGGGATGTGGAAAGGGTAGTTATATGACATTTAAACACTGGAACCTATGCATATAATAAAAAGAAGGAAGATCTACACAGTTTCATTTGGACAATGTACCATATTATATTAATGTTGTGAAAGTAAAAAATAAATATACACACATCCATGTAAAATATATAACATTTCAGGAAGAGTAAGGAGGAAGTAGAAGTAAAGATTAAAGAAACTGAAAAAGCTAGATATTTACTTTTAATTTTAAATATTTCTTCAGTGCTCTCATTCTTACAGATTTTTAAAATTACTAAATAAGGTTCTTGTATAACTTTTACTAATTTTTGCAGAATTAATTAGCTTTGGATTATAGACGATTTTATTTTTTTGCATATTATAAAGTAGAAGTATTATATTTACCATTTAAAAATGTTTTCTCCAACTTATTTTGTTCTTACCATTTGGTTCAAAATATTTTATAATTTTAAGAATGCTCCAACAGTATTTATTTAGTCTTCTTTTTCTTTAATTTTTCTTTCCTTAATAAATAGGATTAAAACAGATTAACAAACAAAACTTAAAAAACAAAACAACTAAAAAACAGACATTTTCATTTCAGTTCCTTTAAGAGGTTTATTGATTTGTTTAAATCTGTTGCATATTTACTTTCAAAACGGGACATATCCTTTTGCAATAATTAGATTTTATACCATCCCAATAGTCCTACATTTCAGATACACATCTGGAGTTATTTTGGCTTGCAAAAGCTAGGACAACACAATAACTGCTTTTGGTTATTCTATTTCACTACAATAGAGGGGATTGGAACAAAATATATGGGTCAAGAGTAAATTTCATGTTTTGAAAAAGATAAAATTTTAATGAAAGGAACAAGGCCATCTGCAAGATTGTTTTCTGACATCTTTTTTAGACTGTTTTAAAATTAGCTTCATACAGTATTTGCCCTTTTTTGACTGGCTTATATCACTTAGCATAATGTCTTCAAGATTAATCCATAGTGTAGCATATGTCAAAATTTTTTTCCTACTTAAGACTGAATAATATTTTATTGTATGTATTTATTACATTTTGATTATCCACTTATCCATTTATGGACACTTGAGTTGCTTCTACTGTTTGGTTATTTTGAATGGTGCTGCTATGAACCTGAGTGTATAAGTATCTGTTTAAGTTCCTGCTTTCATTTCTTTGGGGTATATATTCAGCAGCAGAATTAGTGGATTATATGACAATTCTATTTTTAATTTTTGGAGGAATCACATGGCTATACTGGTACATTTTATATTATGTTCATTTTACCACAACAAAGAATGTAATTTCACATTGAAGTAAAGATTCTGATTTTACTGAAAGTCTTCAAAACAGATTCTGCATCAAGTTACTGCTGCTGACTGAACTAGCCTGTCTGCTGAGGGTAAATTAGTTCTATACTCCCAGCACAATCCTCACTGACTCTTCTTTGTTCTAACTTGTGCATCTTTCAGTTATTTAACTTACACCACACTAGCCCTCTCCACACCCACAGGAACTTCACTGCACATAAAACCACTTTTTTACATAAAGAAAGCTTTGCCACCTCATTTTCTGGCCCTTTGCTACTGATTATTGTTTTCCCAGGTTGAAAATAGTTTAGAAGTCAGAAAGTCCCAATTTCTGTCTCTGCCATTTACTCAAATTGTGACTTTTCACTAATCACTTTACTATTTTGTGCCACCATTTGCTTATTTATTCACATTTTAAAAAATGTTTTGTGCATCAACTATTCGCCAGGAGCTACACTAGGTATGAGGAATGTAAAGGTATTGTGACACGCCCCTGCTCCCAGAAGTTTACAGTTAGTGTGGCAAAAATAGCTGTTCAATGTCTTTCATGAAGATAGAATAGAGAACTAAAAAAATCCATGAGAAAGGGCTTTGTACATTTTAAAGCATTAAATATATGAGATGTGGTCAATTTCTCACAGTGGCTGCTTGCTATTCTTAGAATACTCTCAAATCCACATAGTAAATAGGAAAAGGAGGTCTTAACCATAAAGTGAAAGAATAGCATTCCATACTTGTACAGAAAAAAAAAACTATGACTAATAATTTGTATTTTTAAATATATAAAAATCTAACCCAACTTAAAAGTACGTGAAACCTAAATTACTGGTCCCTTTCCATGAGCCACATACTTAAATTTACTGATCACTCTACAGATGAGTAAAAATAGAAGGAAGGGCTGCATAGATTCTTCTCCCTTTAATTAAAAATAAAAATACTTGCCTTATTTCATGGCATTTAACATGCAGTAAAGATTCTACAGTTAACCATCTTTGAATATTACCTTCACTGATCTCGTACATCTGCAAGCTGAATAAATGGAGAGTGTTCAATGATAACAATGCTGAATATCAGTTACATGGTTAATATCCACCATCAAAGAGCAATTAGATGCCCCCATTATCTTTGTCTCAAATACTCTATGAAATAATGCAAAATAAGCAGGTCCTGATCTCTATTTAAAATGTAATAAAATAATTAAATTGTTTATCAGGCTTAGTGCATCGTTAGCAAATAAAGATTTCTTGCCATTAAGAATCTAAGTCAGAATGAAATTATGTAATGTGAATAAGCAAATATTGAACCAACTTAAAAGATAATATGAAAAACCAGTTGGGGAAAACAAACTGCAGTTGCATCATTCAACAGAGAAGTATAGAGAGGAATTTGCTACTAGTTTTCAGTTTCAGAAACTGTAAGATTATTTTAAATAATCAATAGTATTTTCATATTAAAACAAGAAAATATGCATTCATTTTAACTAACAATACAATCTACCTCATTCATTAAATAAATGTTTCAAACACATACTGTGTACCAGAATGGGTGTCACATAAGCTACTGTGGAAGCGCAGGACAACTGCTCAGGAAAGGCTTCCCAGAGAAAGTCTCATATTGAGATTAAAGGAAAAGAAGTTATATTGACAAAGTCAGAAGAGTGAGAAAGTGCTTCAAGCATACAAATAGTGAGTACAATGGACAAGAGGTGAGCAAGAAGAGACACCTTAGAATTAAGAGTAGCTCAGTATTTGAATATAGAAAAGGCAAGGGGAAAATTATTTGATAGTTGAAGCTGAAAAGTTATTAGAAAGCACATCAAAAAGAAACATGCTTTTTTTTTTTTTTTTTTTAGCTGTAGTGAGAATATGCCATATTTGTTTTTTGTGCCTGGCTTATTTCACTTAACATAGTGTCCTCCAGGCTCATTTATGTTGCCACAAATTACAGGACCTCATTCTTTTTATGGCCAAACAGTATTCCATTGTGTATATATACCACATTTTCTTTATCCATTTATCTGACAACATTTAGTTTCATTCCATATCATGGTTACTGTAAATACTGCTGCAATTAATACAGGGGGTGGGGGTGCAAGTATCTCTTTGATATACTGATTTTGTTTCCTTTGAATAAATACCCAGTAATAAAATTGCTGGATTATATGGTATTTCTAGTTTTAAGTTTTTAAGGAAACTCCTTACTGTTTTCATAATGGTTGTATTAATTTACAGTCCCATCAACAATGTATAAGGGTTCCCTTTTGTCTGCATTCTAGCCAGCATTTGTTGCTTTTTGTCTTTTTGATAATAGCCATTCTAACTGGGGTGAAATGGCCTCTCAATGTGGATTTGATTTGCATTTCCCCGATGATTAGTGATATTCAGCATTTTTTCATATGGTTTCTGGCCCTTTGTATTCTTTTTTTTTTTTTTTTGATATGTCTATTGAGACACTTTGACGACTGTTTAATCTGAATTTTCTTTTCCTGTTGAGTTCCCTGTATATTCTGGATGTTAGTACCATGTTGGAGACATAACTTGCAATTTTTTTTTTCCAATTTTACAAGCTATCTGTTCATTCTGTTGATGATTTCCTTTGCTGTACAGAAGATTTTTGGTTTACCATGGTCCATTTGTCTATTTTTTCTTGTCATTACCTGTGCTTTTGAAGTCTTACCCATTAATCTTTGCCTAAAACAATGTCCTAAAGCATTTTCCCTTTATTTGCTTCTAGTAATTTTACAGTTTGGGGTTTTACATTTAAGTCTTTAATCCATTTTCAGTTGGTTTTTGTATGTGGTAAGAGATACGGCTCTCATTTTATTCTACTGCATATGGATATTCAATTTTCCCAACATCATTTTTAACAAATTTTATTTTACTTTAAGTTCTGGGATACATGTGCCGTATGTGCAGGTTTGTTACATAGGTATACATATGCCATAGTTTTTTGCTGCACCTATCAACCAGTCATCTAGGTTTTAAGCCCCATATGCATTAAGTATTTGTCCTAATGCTCTCTCCTTCCCCTTGCTCCCCAACCCCTGACAGGCACTGATGTGTGATGTTTCCCCCGTGTTCATGTGTTCTCATTGTTCAACTCCCACTTATGAGGAACATGCAGCCAACACTAATTATTGAACAGTGTATTTTTTCCCCAGTGAATGTTCTTGTCACATTTGTCAAAAATCAGTTGACTATAAATACATGGACTTATTTCTATATTCTCTATTCTATTCCATTGTTCTATGTGTCTGTTTTTATGCTGTTTTGGTTACCACAGCTTTGTAGTATAATTTGAAGTCAGGTGGTAGTGTGATGTCTTCACCTTTGTTCTTTTTGCTCAGTATTGCTTTGACTTTGTATGGTTCCATTGAATTCTAGGATTGTTTTCCTATTTCTGTGAATAATATCATTGGTGTATTGATAAGCATTGCATTGCATATGTAGATTGCTTTGGGTAGCATAGTCATTTTAACAAAATTAATTATTTCAATCCATTAGCATGAGATAATGTTTTCATTTTTTCTGTGTTCAATTTCTTTCACCGGTGGTAGACAGTGTAAGTGTGTCATTAAAGGCTGGGAAGTGTAGGGGAAAGGGAAGATAGGGAGTGGTTGGTTAACAGGTACAAAGTTCTAGCTAGGTGAGAGGAATAAGTTCTAGTGTTCAGTAACACTATAGAGTAAATACAATTAACAGTAATTTAATGTATATTCTCAAAAAGTTAGAAGAGAAGACATTGAACATAAAGAAATAGTAAGTCTTTGGGGTGATGGACATGCTAATTACCCTTATTTCATCATTAAACATTGTGCCTATATACTGAAATATCACTTGGTATCTCATAAATATGTGCAATTATTATGTACCAACTAAAAATAAAAGGGAGAAAGAAAAGAACCTGTAATTCATTAGGGGGTTGTGACTTCTTCATACTGCAAAGGGGATCTCCCAAAGCATTTTAGGTAAGACAGTGACTTAAGTGTTACCAAAGTAATAAGATGATATTTTTTTTTCCAATCATTTTTGAAATCCACCTGCTAACCTGAAACTAGTCATTTCAAATTGTGACAACATTTCGGTTTTCAGTGGAGATGGTCATGTCAGAGATATCGTATTAATATTAGAAAACTAAGTGTGTCTTTCTTCCTTTTGCATCAGAAATTAAATTACTTCTCCTACCAAAGAGACAGGAAGAAACTGTAGGAAAGAAGCAGCCAAGAAAAACTGAAATTGCCCTTATAAAAAGCTAGTTTAAAAAGGATCCACAGAATAGAAAAAAAACATATTTCCAGTATATGTATCTGGCATGTGGTAGGTGTTTAATGAGTACTTGTTCAGTAAAGAGTACATTGGTGCAGCCTGTACAAAGCAGAAATTACACAGTAGACAATGAATGCTGTATCGTATGAGGATGCAAAGACCAGAGGAAAAGAATGGCTTTAAAAGAAGGAGAAAAATAGAGAAAGAGATAGCAGTACTAAAAGAAACCTGGAGAAAAAGGAATGTGCTGTCAGGATTTATAATTAGAGCAGCAATGTTCTAGCAAAAGAAGAGAACATTGAGTCAAATTTAGGAGTTACAAACCACCTGAATGGGCATAAAATAAAGGACCAGAACAGTTACAAGCACACATGAGTGGGCATAAAATAAAGGACCAGAACACACAAGTGTCCTTAAAAGCTTCAACAACTTACCAGAAAAATTATAACAAGGAGAACTCAGTGCTTGAAATGAGGCAAACATGAATACATAATTAAATGAGTTTAATGTAAATGCATAGAAAATCTATTTTACAATGTTTCCATGAGGAGATCAAATTTATATAAAATAACCAATCTTAATTAAAGGTTCACATTTTGGATCCTGGTTCAGTCTTTGTTTCATGTAGAAATATTTCAATTTGGTTAGATTTTATAGGCATATATATAAGCACCCTTACTCTGCTACCCAAAGAAGTCACAAAGACAACTTGAACAGTTGATTTTGATCCTGAGAATAAGGAACTCCACTACTGTCTTTCTTGTGTAAGTATAATCAGTGTTGGTAGGCAAACCACTGACAGAAGGCATGAGAGGAGAGAAAGAGTTCTTGCAAAAGGGCTGTACTTGAGAACCACAAAACATTCACACCCTATTTTATATTGTAGAAGCTAACTCTATTTAGAATGATTTAACAAGACTGTAGATGACTTGTTAATTGGATTCTTCTTTTCCAGAGAATTTTGTACTATTCTCTTTTCAGGGAAATTAACATATTCATGCTATTATCATGGTTTCTGTTGTGATCCTTCATCAACTAACAGCCATCACTATTATAAACTATGTGTTAAGTAAATTTTATTATCTAATCTGTATAGTCTTTCCATAAAGTTAATATTAGTATTATCCTAATTCAGATGAGATAAAACTCAACTCTGTTTCTATTTATCTTCAATAATCATGTTGTTAAATTCTGTGCTCTACTTCCTTTCCTCTATGTACCTGAATTTTATAGAAAGACACTTAACCTTCTCTATTACAAAAGGAATCTAACTGGATTTCATTGCTGTAGTAATTGATGGACAAAGGGAATTGGTTTGGAGGTAGAAATAAATATTTATTGAGATCAACTTTGTACCAGACCACACTGGATTCTTTCCATATAGTATCTCATTTGATGTCCACAACAATCCAACAAAAATACTGAAACTTACTACATTTCACAAATAAGAAAACTGATTTTGCAAATTTGCCACATGCTTAGGACCCATCAGTTACTAAATAGAACTGAAAATTGAGGGAGTATCTAACTTCAAATCTTACTAGTGAAACTATTGGCTTATGTATTTTCTCCCAAGTAATTTTTATCATCTACATTTCTGTAGACTACTAAAATAAAACTTGCACTCCTTATTACCCTAACTCCATAGCCATTGATTAGATTTGGCTAGTGTTTTTAATACTTTTCCTTAACAACATTACTTGAGTTCTATCCATACCCCGAGGCCACTGATTCTCCATAGTTACCAGATATATTTATTTTCTATCCCACTGTATTAATTAATTCTCATACCACTATAAAGAAGTAGCTGAGACTGAGTAATTTATGGAAAAAGAGAGATTTAATTGACTATCAGTTCTGTAGGCTGTACAGAAAGAATGGCTGGGAAGCCTCAGGAAACTTAACAACATGGCAAAAGGAGAAGCAAGCATGCCTTACCATGGTGAAGCAGCAGAGAGAGCAAAGGGGGAAGTGCTATACACTTTTAAACAACCAGGTATTGTGGAACTCACTCACTATCATGAGACCAGCAAGGGGGAAATTGACCTCCATGATCCAATCACTTCCCACCAGGTTCTTCCCTCAACATTGAGAATTACAATTCAACATGAGATTTGGGTGGGAAAACAGAGCCAAACAATATCATTCCACCTCCCAAATCTCATTTGTCTCACATTTCAAAACCAATCATGCCTTCCAAACAGTCTCCCAAAGTCTTAACTAATTTCAGCATTAACCTAAAGTCTATGTTCAAAGTCCCCTCTGAGACAAGGCAAGTCTCTTTCACCTATGAGCCTGTAGAATCAAAAGCAAGTTAGTTACCTCCTCGATGCAATGAAATTACAGACATTGAGTAAATACACCCATTCTAAGAGGGAGAAATTGGCCAAAACAAAATGGATACAGGCCCCATGCAAGTCTGAAACCCATCAGGGCAGCCATTAAACCTAAAAGCTCCAAAGTGATCTCCTTTGACTCCATGTCTCACATCATGACCACACTGATAAAAGGGATGGGCTCCCAAGGCTATGAGCAGCTCCATTCTTGTGGTTCTTCAGGGTACAGCCCCTGTGGCTGTTTTCACAGGCTCATGCTGACTGCCTATGGTTTTTCCAGGTGCACAGTGCAAGCTGCCAATCGATTTACTATTCTGGTGCCTGGAAGGTAGTGGATTTCTTCTCTCAGCTCCACTAGGCAGTTCCCAGTGGGGATTCTGTGTAGGGGCTCCAACCCCCTATTTCCCCTCCACAGTGCTCTAGTAGAGATTTTCTATGAGGGCTCCGACCCTGCAGCAAACTTCTACCTGTACATTTACACATTTCCATGCATCCTCTGGAATCTAGGCAGAGGGTCACAAACTTCAGTTCTTGCCTTCTGCACGCCCACAGGCTCAACACCATGTGGAAGCCATTAAGGCTTGGGGATTTACCCTCTGAAGCAATGGCCCAAGCTGTACCTTGGCCCTTTTTAGCCATGGCTGGATCTGAAGAGGCTGAAACACTGGGCACCAAGTCCCAAGGCTGCACAGAGCAGGGAAACCCTCGGCCTGGCCCACAAAACCATTTTTCCCTCATAGGCCTCCAGGCCTGTGTTGGGAGAGGCTGCCATGAAGATCTCTAATATGCTCTGGAGGAATTTTCCCCATAATCTTGGCTATTAAAATTCAGCTCTTCTTGACTAATGCAAATTTCTGCAGTCTTGAATTCCTTTTCAGAAAATAGATATTATTTTTCTGCCATATAGTTGGACTGTAAATTTTCCAAATTTTTATCCTCTGCTTCTCTTTTAAATATAAATTCTAGTTTCAGGTCATTTCTTTGTTTATGCAAATGAGCATAGCCTTTTAGAGGCAGCGGGGCTATGTCTTGAATGCTTTGATGCTTCAAAAATTCTTCTGCCAGATACCCTAAATCATCTCTATCAAGTTAAAAATTCACAGATCTCTAGTCTCTAGAGCAGGAGCACAATGTCACCAATATCTTTGCTAAAGCATAGGAGGAATGACCTTTACTCCAATTTCCAATAAGTTTCTCATTTCCATGTGAGACCACCTGAGCCTGGAGTTCACTGTCCATATCACTATCAGCATTTTGGTCACAATTGTTCATCAAGTTTTTAGGAAGTTCTAAACTTTCCCTCATCTTCTTGGCTTCCTCTGATCCCTCCAAACTGTTTAAATCTCTGTCCATTACTGAGTTCTGAAGTGACTTCTACATTTTCAGGTATCTTTATAACAATGCCTCACTTTTTTGTATTACCTGTATTAGCCCTTTCTCACACTGCTATAAAGAGTGAGCTAAGACTGGGTAATTTATGAAAAAAAAAAAGGTTTCATTGACTCTCAGTTCCACAGACTATACAGGAAACATGGCTAGGAGGCCTCAAGAAACTTACAATAGGCGGCGGGGCAGATATGGCTGACTAGAAACAGCAGCACTCAGAGGCTCCCATTGAAAAAAACCATAATAAGCATGTGAATCTTTCACTGGCAACCAAGATATCCAGGTTCTCTCAACAGAACTGACTAGGAGGCTAGCATGACTCACAGAGAAGGAGGAACAGTGGGTGCAGTGGCCCACTTGGGGCAGGGGATCCCTCTCCCCAAGCCAAGGGAGGCAGTGAGTGAGCATGCTACACAGCTGGGGAAACTGCTTTTTCCAGGGAACTGTGCAACCCATGGATCAGATTATCCCACTAGTGAACCACACCACCAGGGCTTAGTGTCCAAACCCTGGACCATGAAGACCCTTAACAGCTTCTCAGCTGGAATCTGCTTAAGTCTACCAAACTCCCAGGGGGAAGGGTGACCAACACCATGCCTGCAGCTGACTGCTGTCTCAGCCATTTGAGCTCCTTGTGGGAGGGACAACAGCCAGCACTGGAACTCTCAACTACCTAATGCACTAAGCTCCCTGGGCAGAGAAAGTGCAGCACATATTCCTCCAGGCTGTGCTTTTCCCCTGTTGGAGCCAGGGAGTCTAGACTGCTTGATTCCAAGACTTGTCCCTCACAGGCCAACACATCAGCTGTGGCAGTCTGCAGCCAGAGTGGCTCTTCAGGCCTTACCTGACCCATCCTTCCTCATGAGGTGGAGCTTCCCTGCAAAAACTCCAATAACTCCAACTAGAGGATCAGGAACAGAACCTGGATCTCCCTGGGCTTGAGCTCCTAGACTAGGGGCTGGGCAGCCACAGCCTCTGTGGACCAGCAGATTTAATCTTTCTTCCTGGTAGTTCTGAGGAATCTGGGCAGCTCGGATGAGTGGTTTTCTCCCCAGCAAGGCACACCCCCACCACCAAGGGACAAAGTACTAGGTTAACAGGGTCCTGTTTTCCATGCCACCCAACTGGGTGAGACCCTCTAACATAGGTCATCAGATATTTTATACAGGGGTGATCCTATAGGCATCGGGTTGGTGCCCCTCAAGGTCAGAGATCCCAGAAGAAGGTGCAGGCACCTATCTCTTCTTCACCCTCTTTGAGTGGCATCTCCAGGTGCAGGAGCAAATGACATGAGTAAGGCCTAAAGTGAATCTGCAGCAAACTGAAGCAGCCCTACAGAAGAGGGACCTGACCATTGAAAGAAAAACAAACAAATAGAAACAAACAACAACAGTATCAAAAACAAAAACAAAAAAGCCTCCACAAAAACCCCATCCAAAGGTCAGCAGCCTTAAAGACTGAAACTAGACAAATTCATGAAGATGAGAAAGAATCATTGAAAAAATGCTGACAACTCAAAAGGCCAGAGTGCCTCTTCTCCTCCAAATGATTGCAATCTCTCTCCATCAATGGTGCAGAACAGGACAGAGGATCAGATGGACGAATTGAGAGAAGTAGGCTTCAGAAGATGGATAATAAAAAACTACACTGAACTAAAGGAGCATATTCTAACCCAATGCAAAGATGCTAAGAACCTTGATAAAAAGGTTGGAGGAATTGGTAACTAGAATAACCAGTTTAGAGAGAAACATAAATGACCTGATGGAGCTGAACAATGCAGCACAAGAATTTTGTGAAGCATACACAAGTATCAATAGACAAATTGACCAAGTGGAAGAAAGGATATCAGAGTTTGGAGAGCACCTTCTGAAATAAGGAATGCAGACAAGACTAGAAAAAACAAACAAAAACAAAAACAAAACCAAAAAGAAATGAACAAAGCCTCCAAGAAATATGGGACTTAATAAAAAGACCAAACCTATGATTGATTGCAGTACCAAAAGGAGACTAGAAAATGGAAACAAGCTGGAAAACACACTTCAGGATATTATCCAGAAAACTTCCCCAACCTAGCAAGACAGGCCAACATGCAAAGTCAGGAAATACAGAGAACACCATTAAGATATTCCCCAAGAAGATTAACTCCCAGACACATAATCATCAGATTCTTCAAGGTTAAAATGAAGGAAAAAATGTGAAGGGCAGCCAGAGAGAAAGGCCATGTCACCTAAAAACAGAAACTCATCAGATTAACAGAAACTCTACAAGCCAGAAGAGATTGAGGGCCAATATTTAACATTCTTAAAGAAAAGAAGTTTCAACCCAGAATTTCATATCCAGTCAAACTAAGATTCAGAAGGAAGTCAAATTATCTCTGTTTGAAGACAACATGATTTTATACATAGAAAACCCATCATCTCCGCCCAAAAACTCCTTAAACTAATGAGCAATTTCAGCAAAGTCTCAGGATGCAGAATCAATGAATAAAAATCCAAGTATTCCTTTACACCAACAATAGACAGAGAGCCAAATTATGAACGAACTCCCATTCACGATCTCTACAAAGAGAATAAAACACCTAGAAATACAGTTAACAGGGGATGTTAAGGATCCTCTTCAAGGAGAACTACAAACCACTGCCCAAGAAAATAAGAGAGAATGCAAACAAATGGAAAAATATTCCATCCTCATAGACAGAAATAAATATCATGAAAATGGCCATACTGCCTTAAAGTAATTTATAGATTCTATGCTATTATCATCAAGCTACCATTGGCATTCCTCACAGAATTAGAATTAAAAACTACTTTAATTTTCATATGGAATCAAAGAAGACCCTATATAGCCAAGATACTCCTAAGCAGAAAGAACAAAGCTGGAGGCACCATGCTACCTGATTTCAAACTATACTACAAGGCTATAGTAACCTAAACAGCATGGTACTGGTACCAAAACAAACATATAGACCAATGGAGCAGAACAGAAACCTCAGAAATAAGGCTGGGTGTGGTGGCTCACACCTGTAATTGCAGCACTTTGGGAGACTGAGACGGGTGGATCACCTGAGGTCAGAAGTTCAAGACCAGCCTGACCAACATGGAGAAACCTCATTTCTACTAAAAATACAAAATTAGCCAGGCATGGTGGCACATGCCTATAATCCTAGCTTCTCAGGAGGCTAAGGCAGGACAATCGCTTGAGCCTGGGAGGCGGAGGTTGTGGTGAGCCAAGATCGCATCATTGCACTCCAGCCTGGGCAACGAGAGTGAAACTCTGTCTCAAGAAAACAAAAAAAAACACAAAATAACACCACACATGTACAACCATCTGATCTTTGATAATCCTCACAAAATCAAGCAATAGGGACAGGATCTCCTACTCAGTAAATGGTGGTGGGATAACTGGCTAGCTATTTGCAGAAAACAGAAACTGGACCCCTTCCTTACACCTTATACAAAAATTAACTCTAGATGGATTAAAGATGTAAATTTAAACCCACAAACCATAAAAACCCTAGAAGAAAACCTAGGCAATACCATTCAGGACATAACGCATGGGCAAAACTTCATGACAAAACTGCCAAAAGCAACTGCGACTAAGCCAAATTGACAAGTGGGATCTAATTAAACTAAAGAGCTTCTGCACACGAAAAGAAATTATCATCAGCAACCTACAGAATGAGAGAACATCTTTGCATTCTACACGTCTGACAAAGGTTTAATATCCAGAATTTACAAAGAACTTAAACAAATTTACAAGACAAAAGCGAGCAACCCCATTAAAAGTGGCAAAAGATATAGACACTTCTCAAAAGAAGACACTTATGTGACCAACAAACATGAAAAAAAGCTTAACATCACAGATCATCAGAGAAATGCAAATCAAAACAACAATGAGATGCCATCTCACACCAGTCAGAATGACAATTGTTAAAAAGTCAGGAAACAACAGATGCTGGCAAGGCTGTGGAAAAACAGGAACACTATACTGTTGGTGGGAATGTAAATTAGTTCAACCCTTTTGGAAGACAGTATGACAATTCCTCAAGGATCTAGAACCAGAAATACCATTTGACCCAGCAATCACATTACTGGATATATACCCAAAGGAATATAAATCATTCTGCTATAAAGACACATGCACATGTCTGTTTATTGCAGCACTATTTACAATAGCAAAGACATAGAACCAACCCAAATGCCCATCAATGACAGACTGGATAAGGAAAATGTGGCATCCATATACCTCGGAATACTATGTAGCCATAAAAAGGAATGTGATCATGTCTTTTGCAGGGACTTGAATGAAGCTGGGAGCCATCATCCCCAGCAAACTTACACAGGAAGAAAACCAAACACCACATGTTCTCACTCATAAGTGGGAGTTGAACAATGAGAACACATGGACACAGAATGGGGAACATCACACACCAGGGCCTGTTGGGAGGTGAGGGGTGCAAGGAGGAAACTTAAAAGGTGAGTCAATAGGTGCAGCAAACCACCGTGGCTCACATATACCTATGTAACAAACCAGCACATTCTACACATGTATTCCCCCCTTTTTTTTTTGTTAAAGAACCAAAAAAAAAAGAAAGAAAGAAATTTACAATCATGGCAGAAAGCAAAGGGGAAACAAGCATGTCTCATCATGGTGAAGCACACGAGAGAGAGAACAGGAAAGTGCCACACACTTTTAAACAATCAAATACTGTGAGAACTCACTATCATGAGAACAGCAAGGGGGAAATCCCCCACCATGATCCAATCACCTCACACCAGGTCTCCCCTTTAGCATTGGGGATTACAATTCAACATGAAATTTGGGTGGGGACACAGAGCCAAACCATATCACCCATCTTGTTTCAAAAATGACTGATACTTGCACCAAAATATTTCTGGGTACTTTGTCACCGCTACCATGAAGGCTAAAACCGTACTTCTCAGAATCCCTTTCCCAGTAAGTGAGAAGAACATGTAAGGGAGTTCAAAGAGGAAATGAAGTAGAGATCAAGTTCTTATAGGGTCAAACAGGAAGGCTTTATCAAAGGCAACAGCTTTGCAGATCTCTCCATGACCTCCTCCTTCACTCTTATGGGCTTTGAAGATCACGCCAAGAGCCCCACAAGCAGCCATGGCTGGCTTCGCACTTACTTCTGATCTCCAATTCCTTTACTACCCACCCCTACATCAGTGTTTCACACTGAGACATTTACTGTCAACATTGGCAGCAGCTCCCATTTCCTGCCTTGGGGCTTTAGTGTCTAAGACAAGGTTTCTCTGCCTCAGCATCATTGATACTTTGGACCACATAATTTTTTTGTTGGTGGAAGCAGAAAGCTGTGCTGTGCATTGTGGAATGTTTAGTAGCATGCTGGTGTATTAACCATACTTTCAATTTCTGTTAATTAATGCTTTTATGCCTACAAAATGGCCACTAGCTGTTTCCAAGTAAACCCCGGCTCATCTAAAAACATCTGGAGACTTCAGTTAGTCTCAAACTATAGGTTCTGACAATCACAGTTAACCTGAATTTACCAGGAGAGCCACCTTCAAACACAGTTAGCCAACCCTAAGCCTGCTGCCCTGCTTCATCTGCTCCTTTTTCTGGAAACCACAACAAAGATGCTTCCTGTGCTTCCTCTCAGTGGCTCTGCATTGCATGCGATCCTCTCCTCAAGGAACTACTGAGTATAACAAAACTGTAACATTCTTCCTGGTTCCTCTTTCTTAACCTGTCTCTGGCCTCATCAAACCTCACCCAAAGTAATATGACTAAAACATCTGACCTCATCCATTGGAAGGCAGTAGCAAACTCCTCCACCCCAGTCATGACAATCAAAACTGTATCCTGACCTTGCTGAATGTTCCATAGGGGACAAAACTGTCCCAGTTGAGAACCTCTGGTCTAAAATATTCACTATCAACTCCTAATCTTCAATAGCTGTTTTCCTAATGTCTTTACCTTTGTCCCTCTAACCGTAGTTATAAGTACTTAATTCTGAATTAAACTTTTTATTTCTGGCTTATACAGAATAGCTTCTGGATTCCTAACCAAACCTAACTGAGAGTGTTACATAACTAATACTTTTTTTTTTTGTATATGAGTAATCCAAAATGTATTTAATTTGGTCACATAAAATATTTAGTAGAAAAAGTTAAGCATTCACATGGTATATGATATGATATAACCTGTTTCTTTTCCACAATTTTTCAATATAATAACATCCTTAAAGTTAAAAGAATATTTGCTTAATATCTGGAGATATCCATCTTTTTCAATCTATTGCATTTTGAAGAAAAATATGACCTATTTTGCAACATCATTTCTGGAGAGATAGCTACTGTCTTATATTTTTAGAATATGTTTATGCAAGAGTTAGATTATAATTTACCAAAATGTTAAGTAAAAAAAGACCAGCTAAAAATAAAAGTATTTGATGTGGTTGTGGTAGAGATTATTTTGTACTGTGGATACATATGCTGGACACATGAGAGAGAAACTGGTATTTTCCCTTAATTGTCAATGGCCTAACTGGACTAGAGCCAAGAAGAAGTAAACAAAAAAAAACTAAGGCTTTGATGCTTTCTAAACTGGATTAGTTCTATTTGACATTAGATCTTATTGACAAAACAAACAAACAAACAAAGAGAGCCTCTTCTTTTTATTTGTTTATTATAATTTCACCTTCAATGAAGCTTGATTAATCTTCCCTCAGATAATTGGTTTTAAATTTGACCTATTTATAGAACTGTGAGGCTTTATGGGCTTTGAAATTCTCCAATGAAGGGTATTATAGAGGCGCCAGGTAACTAGAGATACAATATAAATCTTGACTGACTGTTTCAAAGTATAGAATTTCATGCCTTTCTTCTCCCATCTGTGCTCTAATCCTGCCTTTGAGAAACAAAGCATCAGGGGCACTTCACAGTGTGGTGCAGAAAATATAAATAAAACTTAAGAAACATTTCTTCTTCAGTAAGTCAGTACCCACTGAAGTCATGCCAACCTGTGAATTACAGTTTGCTAAAGCTTTATAATAAGGATAAAATTGCAGGATACTATATCCCATGTGAAACGAAGAAATGTTTTTTCTTAGATATCTTATAAAACAGAACAAATATTCTGGCCTAAACAAATCCACTTTCTATTGTATGTTTCTCAGCCTGCAAGAGCTTCCATCCATATTCATCAGTCTGTTGTACATGTCTTATAATACTCATGCCATGGACCAGCAGTGTCAACTGCAGTTCTGGGGTTGGCTCTAGCTGACCCCAGAGCATATGCATTGTAAGCTTAACACAGAGAAACAATTGTAGCATATTGAAATCTACATATATATTTTGACCCTGCATCCTATTAATGTATTAGTTGCTAAAAGCATGTTGTAGTTCTTACAGACTCTGCTTTTATGACTAAAATAGAAACACCATAAGATGAAATCTCTGCTAATGGTATCATAAACAATTTCCTGATCCTAAATAAATGAGATTGTAAAAACATTAATTACCTCTCGTCTGAAGATTATCCTCTATTCTTTGTCTTTCTGGAAAATGTGCAAAAAAAAAAATGTATATAGCCCCTATAAATCATTTCTTCCTACTATGTCACTTACGCTTTCCCTTTTCTGTGTTTTTATTAATTCAACAAGTATTTACTACATTTCTGCTGTTAACTAGCTAAGTTCCTGGTGATATGGTTTGGCTCTGTGTCCCCGCCCCCATATCCCAACTTGAATTGTAATAATCCCAACATGTGGGAGGAACCTGGGGGAGGACATTGAATCATGGAGGTAGATTCCCTGATGCTGTTCTCATGAGAGTGAGTTCTCATGAGATCCAATTGTTTTATAAGCATCTGGCATTTCCCCTGCTGGTACTCATTCTCTCTCTTGCCACCCTGTGAAGAAAGGCTTTCTACCATGATTGTAAGTTTCCTGAGGCCTCCCCAGCAATGATGAACTGTGAGTCAATTAAACCTCTTTCCTTTATAAATTCGCCATTACCAGGTGTTTCTTTATAGCAATGTGAGAATAGATTAATACAGTAAACTGGTACTACTGCAGGAGTGGGGTGTTGCTATAAAAATACCCAAAAATGTGAAAGCAACTTTGGAACTAACAGAAAGAGTTTGGAACAGTTTGGAAGGCTCAGAAGAGAGGAATATGTGGGAAAGTTTGGAACTTCCTAGAGACCTGTTGAATGTTTTTGACCAAAATGCTGATAATGATATTAACAGTGAAGCCCAGGCTGAGGCAGTCTCAGGTGGAGATGAGAAATTTTTTTCTTGGGAACTGGAGCAAAATTGACTCTTGCTATAGTTTAGCAAAGAGATTGGTACCATTTTGCCCCTGCCCTAGAGATCTGTGGAACTTTGAACTTGAGAGATATGATTTAGGGTATCTGGCAGAATAAATTTCTAAGTGGCAAAGCATTCAAGAGGAAGCAGAGCATACAAGTTTAGAAAATATGCAGCTGGATGATGCAATAGAAAACCCCATTTTCTGGGGAGAAATTCAAGCCCACTGCAGAAATTTGCATAAGTAATGAGGAACACAATGTTAATCACCAAGACAATGGGAAAACTGTTTCGAAGGCATATCAGAGACATTCATAGGAGCCCCTCCCATCACAGGCTAGAAAACCTAGAGGGAAAAAATGGTTTTGTGGGCCAGGCCTAGGACCCTGCTGCTCTAGACAGCCTCAGGACTGAGTGCCTTGAGTCCCAGCTGCTTCAGCTACAGCAGTGGCTGAAAGAGGTTAAGGTAAAGCTTGGGCTATCTTCAGAGGGTACAACCCCCAACCCTTGGCAGCTTCCATGTGGGTTAAGTTTGTGGGTACACAGAAAACAAAAATTGAGGTTAGGGAACCTCTGCCTAGATTTCAGAGGATATATGTAACTTCCTGGGTATCTAGGCAGAAGTTTTATGCAAAAGCAGAGCCCTCATGGAGAACCTCTGCTAGCATAGTGCAGAAGGGAAATGTCAGGTTGGATTCCCCACACAGAGTTCCCACTGGGGCACTGCCTACTGGAGCTGTGAGAAAGGGCCACTGTCCTCTAGATCCCAGAATGGTAGATCCATTGACAGTTTGCACTGTGCACCTGTAAAAGCCACAGACACTCAACACCAGCCCATGAAAGCAGCCAGGAAGGGAGCTATACCCTGCAAAGCCACAGGGGCAAATTTGTCTAAGCCCATGGGAGCTCATCTCTTGCATGACCCGGGTATGAGACATGTAGTTCAAAGAAACCATTTTGGAACTTTAGGTTTAATGACTGCCCTGTTTGCTTTCAGACTTACATGGGGCCAATAGCCTCTTTGTTTTGGCCAATTTCTCTCATTTGAAATGGGTGTATTTACTCAATGCTTGTACCTCCATTGTACCTAGGAAGTAACTAACTTGCTTTTGACTTTACAGGCTCATAAGTAGAAGAGACTTGTCTCAGATAAGACTTTGGATTTGGACTTTTGGGTTAATGCTGGAATAAGTTAAGACTTTGGGGAACCGTTGGAAGGGCATTATTGTGTTTTGAAATGTGAGGACATGAGATTTGAGAGGGCCAGGAGAGAAATGATATGATTTGGCTCTATGTCCCCACCCAAATCATACCTTGAATTATAATAATACTCACGTGTCATGAGAAGGATCTTGTGGGAGGTAATTGAATCATGGAGGTAGATTCCCCCATGTTGTTTTTGTGGTAGTGAGTCAGTTCTCATGAGATCTGATGGTTTTATAAGCATCTGACATTTCCCATTCTGGCATTCATTCTCTCTCTTGCTGCCCTATGAAGAGGTGCCTTCTGCCATGATTGTAAGTTTCCTGACACCTCCACGGTGATGTGGAAGAATTGGGGTTAGGGAACACCGTTCCTTAGTGTATTCTCCCAAGAGCTGATGTGAGTCAGTTAAACCTCTTGTTTTAAAGAAATTTCTCAGTTTTGGGTTTTTCTTCAGAGCATTGTTAGAATGGACTAAAACATTAGGTTTAGTAAGAAAAAAGAAAGAAGACATAGTCCCTACCATAAATGAATTCATACACTAGTGTAGTGTAGAGAGAGTTGGCAGAATAACATTTTGTTAGATCAATGATGGTATTTTTTCCCCTTCATGTATGTATTTTCTACAATCCAGACATTATTACCTTAACAAAGTGATATTACAGCAGAATCAGAGAAAATGATTTCAATGTCAAATAGGTAGTCCTTGAGAAGAGTTAGGACATAGATATCTTCAAAGATGCAACAGAACTCCCCATTTCTCCCAAGCTAGATCATGTTTCCTGGGAGGAAGCTACGAGCAAGTAGACGCTGTGAATCTTTAAGAACGGACAGCCTCACCCATGAGGGTGAGGGCCTCATCTCTCACCTTTTTCTTTAGGAAAAAAATGTGAGAAAAAGAGCCCCAATTGTTCTGACTTAAATAGAGTCCAGTGAAGAGCATCAGGTTATCTTCACACACTGTGGTAGATAACATGATGGACACAGTAGAGTATAGAATGATGTACTAGGACAGTTTCCCCAAATTCCCACACCACAATAGAACACAAAAAGAACTACTAAAAAATCTTCTTTAAAAAGGTACAAATAATAAGTCTCAAGTAGAGATAAATGGAAACATAAACATTCACCAATTAGCCCAAGAAAAAGCTGGAAAGAGGAAAAATAATTAAAGAACAAATGAAACAAATAGAAAACATCTAGCAAGTGGCAGACTTTAATGAAAACGTATTTATGACCATAAAGACATCAATTAAAAGACACAAATTGTTAGATTGGATTTTAAAAAGCAAGACCTTAATATAGGCTTTCTACATTTTTCCCACATTAAATAAAACCTATAAAGAATAAAGAATAATTGAAAATATACACTAAAAGAAAATGGAAGCAGCAATAATAATATTAAAATAATTTTCTTAACAAGGTAACTCTCTATGTATAAAGAATAAAATTCTATAATGAAAAAGCAGTCAATTCTCCAGGCAAGTATAAACATCCTAAATGTTCATACACACTACAACAGTTTCAGAAAACATAATGCAATAATTTAAAGAATTAAAAGGAGAAATAGACATCTTCACAGTTCTAGTTGGACTTTCTGCACTTTTCTGTCAGAATCAAGAGAAGCCAAACAGAAATTCTGCTCTGATATAGATTGCCTCAACAACACTATCACCATTATAGAACCAACTAACAATTATAGAACTCTCCACCCAATATTATCAGAATGAATATTTGTTTAAAATGAACATGTAATTAATATTCAGAAAGAGAGACTATATTCTGGACTCTAATTAAAAATCTATTTTGAAATGAAACTAAATTAAATGAGAAATCAGATAACTGAAAAATTTTCAAATATTTGGAAATTAAGTAGCACACTTGAGTGAGCATTACCTGATGCCAAAATCAGGCACAGACATTACAAGGAAAGGAAACTGCAAACAAATATCCTCAATGGGTATTAATGCCAAATTTTTCAAAAAATACTAGCAAACAAATTCAGCAATATATTAAAAGGATAATATATCATGTCCAAATGGGGACTACTTTAGGAACTTCAAATATTGAAGGTGGGAGGTGGGGCCTAGTAGGAGGTAATTGGGCCACGAGGATGTTTTTCTTATGAATAACTTGGTGCCATTCCTGTAGTAAGTGAGTTCTCGCTCTATTCTCCCAAAAGCTGCTTGTTAAAAAGAGCCTGGCACCTCCCCATCTCTCTTGCTTTCTCTTTCACCAAGTGATATCAGGACACACATCTCCCCTTCACCTACCACCAGGACAGCATCAGAAACCAAGCAGATGCTAGAGCATCTTGTTTCTTGTACAGCCTACAGAAAAGTGAGTCAAATAAACTGATTTTCTTTCTAAACTATGCAGTCTCAGGTATTCCTTCATAGTGATACAAATGGATTTAGACATATGTGTGTCTGTGTGGAGATATATATACACACACATATATGTTTATATAATTATATTTTACAGAATTATCAAAACTTAAAAACAATTAATAGCAAGAGATTTGAGTAGGTACCTCCTCAAAGAAGACATATATTTTTTTAAATGTATTAGTTTTTTAGCATAATACAAAAGTTTAAACCACTAAGAAATACTATTATGCACCTATGAGAATGACCAAAGTTTAAAAAAGAACATGTCAATATCAAGTGCTCACTAGTATCCAAAGCAACTGGAACTCTCATATATTGCTGAGATTATTGAAAAATGGCCCAGCTACTTTGGAAAAACAGATAATTTCTTATAAAGTTAAACATACACTGATCAGATAACCCAGTGATCTCATTCCTAGGTGTTTTCCCTGTAAATTGAAATCCTATGCCCCATACCAAAGTCTATGCTTGGATATTTGTAGCAATTTTATTCCTAATGTCTCAAAATTTAAAACAACTCAAATGTGTCTCAGTTGGAAAATAAAGAAGCTGTGGTATCTATATAATTGAGTACTAGTTAACAACAACAACAACAACAAAAACTACTGGCATACTCAGCAGTATGGAAAAATATCTATGCATTGTGTTAAATTAAAAAGTCCAGATGCAGGAGGCAACATACTATGATTCCATACTACATGACAGTCTGAAAAAGGTGAAGCTATAAGGGCAGAAATCATACAGTTGTTGCCAGGGACTATGAGAGTTGGAGAGAGCAGGATGTACATGGTTTGACCAAAAAGAAATAGGAAAATGGGGGTGATGGCACTTTTCTAAATATCTTCACTGTAGTGGTGGTGGTAGTGACACAAATGTATATATTTGCCAAACTTGAGGAAGAATACATTAGAAAAGGAGAACTTTAAACAGTGTTTAAATTACATTTTAATTTTTAAAATTAAAACTAAACTATTGAAACATAAAACTTAAGAATGGTAGCCAAATTAGTACTGTCCTTCAAGAAGTGTCCAGTCCATTGCTTACTTGGTTTTTCTGCTATTTACTAAACATTAAGCTCCTAGAGAGAAGAGATTTTGTTTAATTGGTTTCCATACCCTAGCATCCACTAAGATGTCTGGCAAAAAGAAAATTCTTGATAAAAGTTTGTCATGTGTATTAGTCAAGTGAATCAATTGAGAGTTTTAAACCTCAGCCAATAGATCTGATTGAATGATTCTATATAATAAATATCAGGAAAAAATCAATATGATACAGACCTTTTAGAAAAACACATGACATGTTGATGAGAGAGGAACTAAATTGAAGAGTCTACGCCCTTGATGAAATGTTTCTTACTTGCTTAGAGCATCTATTTTAAGAAAATTCTGGATCTGTCACACAGGATTGATGTGATTAACAGTAAGAAAATTTAAATTGCAGCAACACAAGTTTGGACCTGGAAGAAATGAGATTGTATATCTTAACATAAATTATCCAGGTCCCAGGGGGCACAAAAGAGTCTATCTTGTAGCTAGAAAGGAAAGAATCACTCAAACACATTAAGGAGAAGCAGTTCTCCTGGGAAGGATAAGAAAGAGCTGAGAAAGCTCAAGCCAACCTGAAGCTTGATGAAGGGATCGTGAAAGGATTTTTATTTGAACCAGCTTAAAGGCAATGGAGTCCTGTGAGATTCTCACTACACCAGCTGTCCTCTTTCTTCATGATGTGTTTGATGTATAGGGTTGTGCCTGGAGCCGAGAGCTTCAAGAACATGTGCAGTTTTCCAGCTTCATTTGCTGACAGAAATGAGAGTGCTGGGAGTCAATTTAGTCAGTGTGAAGCACATTAGTAAGTGTCTCTCTGGAACCACAGGTTGGGGGTGGGGAGAGAATTCTGCTAGGTAGACATGTAATAAACTATTTGTTGAAATAATAAATGGATGAATGAGCGAATCAATACGTGAATGAATAAATGAACAGGGCTTAATTTGTGTCTTTTGGTGATGAAAAAATAGAAGCTAGGAGATTAATGGTAAAGATGATTAACTTGTATGGATTAGCCTTTCAGAATTCAAACCTGCTCTTCACTAATCCCCATCATTTACACATGGATTTGCTAAAGGTATGATTCATTAACTTCTATTTTTAGTTTCCAAAATTCTAGGTAGTTCTGATACTCTCATTCTCTGCATTTCTCTTTGTCTTTCTCTCCTGTAAATATATTATCCTCACATAGCTTTTCAGTAAGAAGACTCATGCTTTTATGAGCCCATAGGCTGGTCTTGTATTTCATTTTTATAAGCCAAGGAAAAGAAAAAAAAAACATACTTTTGGGGGGATTAACTAGAGATTATATCCATTGTTTACATGTAGCACTTTTAGTCTTACAGCTTTAAAATAGAAGGTAAAATGTCTCCTTTGTACTAATTCACCAACTTAGAGTTTCCACTTCATTTATCAAGAAGACAATAATGGATTATAACAGAAAAGATGTATTTGGAAATATGGACCAAAGGGAGTTTCCTTTACCTTTTTATCAGAGTTTTGCCTTTATTACTTTAAAATTAAAACACAAATAATAAACTGAAATAAAGGCAATACCTGTTTGACACAAGCAAAAGAAATACATGCCAGGCTACATGAACTCACTTTGAAATCAGATAAAACTACATTAGGTTAGAACTTCCCAAAATAGTGTTTGTAGTATCTGTTATTGAAAAATAAGAGACTAGAAATGTGATAACTAGGATAGTAGTAAATTGGAGAGGATTTAGTCCTATTTTAATTTTCTAGTTGTGCTAACTTCATAAAGATGGTACAGACAGAATCCTGTAATATATATAATTCAAGAAATTTGGTAGTATCTTATTCACTTAATGATGAATCATAGATGACTCACAAGCCTTCTGTTCAATTTCCTTCCACTGGAAAGCAGATGATGATAAGTTTTCTAAAATACTTACTTCACAGAGCTATCAGAAAGATTTAATGAAAAATGAACTTACTGAAGTGTGTCACAGAAGAGGGAATTATTATGCATACTATTTAGGAGATTTGATCTTCAAATACCTTAAGTTCTGATTAGATGCTAGTCAATTGAATCGGCTGACATTTTAAAATATGGTTTACATTATATTGGCATTTTTAACTTTAGCTTTTTGCATAATTTTTATGTTCAGGTTCTCATATCAACTTAAAGAAGTAAATAGCAGGTTTTTTTTAAAAAGTGAGGTTCACAGACTAAAAGATGTTAAATCAAGTTTAGCCTAAAGTTGCTTCCTTGCATATTTTAAGTTTGCCCTAAAGGTTTCTCTGTACATTGTGAACCATAACAAGTAGAGGTGGAAACCAACCATAGCCTACACTTGTGCCAATCACTGAGTTTTGGCCAATCAAATGTATCCAGTTGTTTGAACCATGTTCAAATAAGGCAAATACTGATCTGTAACCAATCCAGCTGTTTTTGTACTTCTCTTCCATTTTCTGTATGTTACTTTCCTTCTTCTGTCTGTAAATCCTCTACCACATGGCTGTGCCGGTGTTGCAGAGACTACTCTGGCTCAGGAGGTTACTAGAACTGTGAATCGTTCATTGCTCAATTAACGTCCTTTAAATGTAATTTGGCTGAAGTCTTTCTTTTAATAAAGGGGCTGCTAATATCACACAACCTGTACATGGAAGGTAGAGGGTGGGATTTGAATCCAGGTAATTTTTGCTCTAGGCTCTATTCTCCTAGCCGGTTGAAACTGTTTCCTCCAAGTGTATCAATCTTGGAAAGTAGTGAATGGATAGACTTAGCAGTATAATCTGAGGAACTACTCCAGTTTTAACATTTATGGGCTTTCATGTGGTATTTTTGTTCCTAAGAATTGGCATGATGATTAGTGCTTATAATGGAGCAATAATTCACTCTACAAATAAGTGCAAGTGCATGTAAGACTCTCCTTAGATCCTTTTTCTTTTTTTTTTTTTGTAATAGCATGCTTCTATGGTTAGAGTTGCATTGATTAAGAATTAAATGTGGAAGATTTCCATTGTTTCTGGTTTTGTACAGTGCAGGAAATTATATTATTTTCTGTAGGGTTTTCCCTCACTTTACTTTTGACCTATTTTTTTTCTGAAAACCTGGGAATTTTCCAGAAACAGCCCAACACCACTCACCTTGAACAGTGGAAAAGCCAGGCCAGCTATTTCTTTAAAAATGTCACCTATAAACTTGTGAAGACTTTTACTTAATAGGGTTTTGCAAATTTGGGGTATTCCATTTCTCTAAGAGAGGAAGCATTTCTGAATCTAAGGCTAATTTAAAAAAATAAATGGAAACTTCTGTGATTTCTAAAGTGTGATACAGATAGCTTCCTGTTAAGTATTATTCAAAAAATGGCTGGATGCAGTTTACAGTATTTTTAATTTATACCTTAGGCAAAGGCTAAGTCTTACTAATCTCAGCTTCTTATTTTGCTAAATATGGACAACATAATAGAGAAAAGATTTAGAGAAAATGTAACATTACTATCAGCTTCCTTGTCAGTGAAAGACGTTTACTGTGTTCATAATGCTGTGGACCCCAGTTTTGTCCCTTCTTTTAGCCTTCTTAAGCCCCATATTTTCGGGTCTGGCTATAATGACAATGATCACTTCTTGTTTCTAACATAGCAACTTCTGACAATTTTTTTCATAGTGCCTTTTCATGCCCAGAAAAAATTAGGCATGTTCTAGCATTAGAACAGAGTTTACATTTAAAAATGGTTCCTCTAAAATCTCAGTAATAGGGTATGTCAAAAAGGTGCAAAAGACAACAGAAAGAGCTCCCAATGGCCAAAGCTGGACTAGTTTAAGCGACAAAATGAAGAAAGTAGTATTGGAGGATAATGCAAGGTATAAAATAAATATCTATTTGTTCACACTGCTATAAACAAATGATTGAATAAATTAATAAGTGAGGGGAAAAGAGGCAAATCTCTTATGCAAAGTTTCAAATAAATTATATAGATACTTACCTTTAAGGAGGGATGGCAGAACTTCCACTCTTTAAACATGGTTTGCACATAGTGACTTTCATTTAAGAGGAGGTTGAGGGGTGCGGGTTAGGAATAGACTAACCTTACAATGCACAAGCTTGACAAACGTGATATAAGCCAAAGGAGTGTTTAAGTAGTGATTAAGTTTAATATTAGCAGCCATAAATATGTGGATAATATGTACCCTTTATTTGAAATGATGAAAATGTTTGTTTACTCCTGTGGTCTTCCTTCCAAAATCCATAATCCCAATATCACTCTGGGAAAAACACTGGACAAATTCCAATAGAAGAGAATCCTAAAATATACCTGACCAGTGTTCCTCCAAGCTGTTAAAGTCATTAAATAAAAGAAAAATCTGAAAAACTGTTAAAGTCAAAACACATCTTAAGGAGACATGATAACTAAGTATAATGTGGTTTCCTAGATGGGATCCTCCAACAGAAAAAGACATTAAGTAAAAACTAAAGAAATCAAAATAGAATACAAAGTTTAGATAACCATTATGTATTAATATCTGTTAATTAATTGTAACAAATGTATCATACTAACATGAAAGCTTAATAATAGATGGAGCTGTGTGTATGGAACTTTCATACTATTTTCTCAATTTTTATTGAAATCTAAAACTGTTCTAAAAATAAAATCTAATAATTAAAAAAAAAATTGGGTCATCCAACTGTGTTTATCAGAGTGAAACGAACAAAATAACCTCTGGGGAAAGCTGAGGTCAGAGTACTCCATGGTGAAGTAAAACCATAATTAGAAAACAAACTACTTGAAAATCATATTGTCTCCTAGTTACAGAATGACTTTTAGAAAATGTTTTTGAATGTATGTTTTATTTGTTACAATATCATAATGACATTAAAGTTTCTTTTAAATATAATAAAATAAATATCCCTCCTTAATCCTTTTCCTGATAGTGCTTTTTCCTATTTGTTTCAGTCTGTTTACAGGCATATATTCATAAGGTTGTCTTATAGTTGGAAATCTTTGGCTTGTTCATTTATATTATGCATTTCTATGTTGTTATTTGTCCCTTATTGACTTGATAAAAGTCATTCTGGTTCACATAAAAAGCAAATTGTTTTTGAAAACTTAATAGAAATAAAATAAACTGAAAGTATTATTCACGAGTAAATTTTATTTTATATGACATTTGAAAATAAGGATGACTTGATTTCCTAGAATGTATTTTGTTTTATTTTTCACTTGAGTTAAACTACTTACTGTATAAAGAACTAAGACATTAAAAAAATTTAGAAGCACGAATAATTTCATTTTATTTGCTGTATACATAGAAATAGTTTTAGCAAACAAATGAAATCAATAAGACAGATGCAATATTAAACCAAGCCAAAAATACATTCTCAAATCTGTGCCTTTTTTTAATCGTTGGAGATCTATTAATATTTTCTGCTTTCAAATATGCAGCCTTGTGCACATATTTTGATTGTGATTTTATGTTATATTTTAATTATTAATCTGCTTTCATTGGTTCTACTATACTATTTATATACCCCAAAAAATCATTTCAGTTTACAAACCAAACTTTTCTTGGAGGTCTTCATTGCAAGGCACAATTTAAAATGTAGCTTTCATGTACAACCATCTGCTCTTTGACAGAAACGAGCAATCGAGAAAGGATTCCCTACTGAACGAATGGCGCTGAGAGAGCTGACCAGCCATGTGTGGAAAACTGAAGCCGGACCTCTTCCTCACACATTGTATAAAAATTAACTCGAGACGGATTAAAGACTTAAATGTAAAACCTAAAATTATAAAAACCGTAGAAGAAAATCTAGGCAATATCATTCAGGGCATAGGCATGGGCAAAGATTTTATGATGAAATTGCCAAAAGTAATGCAACGATAGCAAAAATTGACAAATGGGATCTAATGAAACTAAAGAGCTGCACAGCAAAAGAAACTATCATCAGAACAGAGCAGACAACCTACAGCATGGAAGAAAAAATTTGCAATCTATCCATCTGACAAAGGTCTAATATCCAGAATCTACAAGTAATGTATGCAAATTTACAAGAAAAACAAACAACCCAATTAAAAAGTGGGCAAAGGACATGAACAGACACTTCTCAAAAAAAGACATAAGTGCAGCCAACAAACATGAAAAAAAAACTCAACATCACTGCACATTAGAGAAATGCAAATCAAAACCACAGTGAGATACCGTCTCACACCAGTCAGAATGGAAACTATTAAAATGCCAAGAAACAACAGATGCTGATGAAGTTGCAGAGAAAAAGGAACACTTTTACACTGTTGATGGGAATGTAAATTAATTCAACCATTGTGGAAGGCAGTGTGGCGATTCCTCAAAGTTTTAGCATCCAAAATGCCATTTGACCCAGCAATCCCATTACTGGGTGTATACCCAAAGGAATATAAATCATTTTATTATGAAGATACATGCACACATATGTTCATTGCAGCAATATTCACAATAGCAAAGACATGGAATGAACCCCAATGCCCATCAATGATAGACTGGATAAAGAAAATGTGGTACATATACACCATGGAATACTATGGAGCAATAAACACAAATAAGATCATGTCCTTTGCAGGGACGTAGATGAAGCTGGAAGCCATTATCCTCAGCAAACTAACACAGGAACAGAAAACCAAACACTGCATATTTTCCCTTGTAAGTGGGAGCTGTACAGTGAGAACACATGGACACAGGGAGGGAAACAACACATGCTGGGACCTGTCAGGGGAGGGTAGGGGGTGGTGAAAGCATTAGGAAGAAGAGCTAATGCATGCTGGGCTTAATACCTAGGTGATGGGTTGATAGGTGCAGCAAAACATTATGACACATGTTTACCTGTGTAACAAACTTGCACATCCTGCAAATGTTCCCTGGAACTTAGGACAAATAATTTTTTAAAACGTGGCTTTTATATCTAATAATGAATACTTTTAGAATATAAAAATAAGAATGTATGACTCTTAAAACTTTCACAACATATTGTTAAAGCAAACTAAATATGGCCTGAGAAGGACTCCATACTTCTGTATTTGAGTCCTTGTGGATGGACTGTAACCTAGCTTAACAGTCAGATGAAATTGAAAACCTAACTTAGTAGTACGCACTTGTAACAATAACTGAGTGTTGGCCAATCCCATTGGCCCTACTTCAACCACTCATAGACTACTGAATTTCAAACTGTTTTCAAATAAGGCAAATGCTGAACTGTAACCAGTCTCACTGTTTCTGTACTTTACTTTCAATTCCTGTACATCGCTTTACCTTTTTTGTCTATAAATTTATTCTGACCACGAGGCACCCCTGGAGTCTCTGTGAATCTGCTATGATTCTGGGGGCTGCCCGGTTTTTGACTCATTCATTGCCCAATTAAACTCCTTCCCATTTAATTTGGCTGAAGTTTTTCTTTTATCAATATCATAATATGCTATGCTGCCATTAGCTAAAGACATTTCATATAATCCTGTAATTTTGCAGAATTCATACAAAATAATAAT
Organism: Plecturocebus donacophilus; assembly: GCA_004027715.1. Taxonomy (NCBI): domain Eukaryota; kingdom Metazoa; phylum Chordata; class Mammalia; order Primates; family Pitheciidae; genus Plecturocebus; species Plecturocebus donacophilus. The sequence goes on from PVKP010010932.1 coordinate 50,578, forward strand.
ATCATTGCAATATTGTGTGTCAGCCTCTCTGATAAGAGTTTTTAAAAACTATATTACCCTTTTAAACCATACAACAACCTTGTAACATCAGTACTGTATTGCTAACATCACTTTACAAATGAGACAACTTACGCAAAAAGGGGCTAAATATTTTGCCCAGGTAGTATTACAAGAGAAGTGATTTTATAACAGGTTATGGAACTCCAGAGCTTACTATTAACCATGTTACCAAATTCAAAATTTTGAATTAAATAGATAATTCTTTTAAATTAAAAAACTTAGAAAGGGGCCCTGGACATATCTGAACTTACTGTTCAGATCTTACTGTTAACCACGTTACCAAATTCAAAATTTTGAATTAAATAGATAATTCTTTTAAATTAAAAAACTTAGAAAAGGTCCCTGGACATATCTGAACCTTCAGAATTACATAGATCACAGCCAGAGAGTTTTTGTCTTTTTTTCTACTAATAAAGGGGGATTTAGTAATGCAATGCTAAATAAAGTCTCTCTGCTATTCGATCTGATAGCACATAATGTTTTCCCTAATCACACTTTTCACATTTTTAAATTCTGTTTTTATTGTTTAAGTTCTAGTCTTCCCCATTGCTCTGAAAGTATCGTGAAGAGAGAGACCCTATATGTTTTGCTCACTTTTTTCTTCTTAGACTCTAGCAAAGTGCCTGGCGAGAATGAGCCATCTTATTTGTTAAGATACCTTCTACTCCCAATGACACATTAGCCTACTAACAGTTCTTAGATGGTATGGACATAATATTTTATGTAATAGGAAAATATTTTATGTAATAGGACATAATATTTTATGTAATTGGAATTACACAAGTAGAGAAGAGGGATTCAGTTGCTCAGAGATGTTAACACACCTGCTGAGCATCTTGGTGTGTGCCATTTAGCCATTGCTGCATTACAAAGAACTCAAGATTTAGTGGCTTAATATGAGGTTGCTGCAAAAGTATTGCAGTTTTTGCAATTGATTGTTAGTATGTCTTGACATTATATTACAAATTTCCCTTAAAACTTCCTAGACCTTGACAGAAAGCATCTTATTCCCCTTTACCCTTCAACATGCTTTCACCTATCTTCTTCAGCTGAATACTAATTATAATATGGAAAATTTGTTTTATGTATTTGTAATGTTTATTTTGTATACACCTATATACATATGTACATGTATACATGCATGTAGAGAGAAAGCTTTCATATTCTAATTTTTCCCAATAGTTTATTTTTAGGCTAATTCTCATGTCAGTGCAACCTGAATTTACCATATACCTGTATGCTTCAATAATTTCTATTTAACTGCAATGATTAATATAATTCTGAGGCAAAATATAAATCAAATCCTTCAGGTGTAGTGTATTTCCTATTTAGTGCAGTGAATTTCTTTATAATCATAAAGAGTTATTTTGACTTCTTATTACTATGCTGCAATTGGTTTGGTCCCTTAGTTGAAGCCAATAGTTCTTGATTGTGGGATACACACCAGACAGAATAGTAATGTTTTCTCAGAATACTTGGCTAATACAGTTTTAGGTAGTCAATCCAAAAGTGATTATAGCATAACTCAAATTCTAATTTAAAAGCAGAAATTGTCCTATGTTTACATTTTTATTACCTTGAATTTGCCTTGTAATTACAGTTACCAGTTGTAATACTTACAGTAATTTAAAAGTAATGTGGCTTTTATGCCCTGTAGTTCAAATCTTCTACATCATTTAATGGAAATATTGCAAGCTGAGGCATACAGAGAGAAATTAGAATATTTATAGTGAAGTTTTTCTCTTCATCTAGATTTTTAATTATGGTGTTATAAATGGCATTTTGGAAATAACCTCAAACAGTTCCTAAGGATAAGGATGAAAAACGTACTGGTTATTCAGTCACATCAGGTCCTTTCATCTGGAAATACAGATGAAAACTGTAGGAGTAGAGTATTCAACAGTCAATCCTTCAAATTTATTTAGAAATAGTCCAATAACAGCCACCAAAACTTGTTTTACTTTTTTCTTCCAACATTTTATTAAATTCTTTTCAAATATTAGAATATTTTTGCATAAAATATTTTAAATTGACACCTTTATATTCTAAGGAAGCTATGTATAAATGAGCTATGTTGAAATTTCACTAAGCAGATCAAAGTCAATTTAAAAGTTACAAAGAGTAGTCTTAGGACCCATCCCTGGCAGATTTTATTTATCAAAGTAGCCTATTTATTTCAACCTGTATCAAGTTAAGATTAAATTCAGGTTGAAGGCACAGAAAGCTCAAATTAGTAGTGGCTTAAAGAAGATAAATGTTCATTTCTGGATATAAGCAGTCCTGGTCCATAAGAATCTCGGGCACTTTATATCTTCCTGTTCTTCCTGTTTTCAATGCATGGCTTCTCTTTTATGGTCCAAAACAGCTGTTCAAGCACAGCAATCACATCTCATTTTGGTGGATAGGATAGAAGAAGAGACAAAGAAAGGCATGCCTTTTTCATTCAAAGGCACTTCCCAGAAGTTGCACATAACGTTTTCTTATCTTCTATAACCAAGAAATTAAGTCACATGCTGACATTTAGCTACAGATGAGGGTGAAAAATGTATTACTTATCCCAACCATGTAGTCAGCTAAAAATCAGGTGTACTGTAACCATGGAAGAAGAGAACAACTATTAGTGACAACCAACAATATCAGCCATATAACATTTTGTTTCTAAATTCGTTGCTTATCTATGGTAAACTATTCCTTCTCCATCTCAGTGGTAATTCATTTATTCAGAAGTAAATGTTAATCACTTGACATTTATCCTTTCTAAAGCAGGTCCAGTTGATGAAATGGTAATTTTTTTTTCCTTACAATAATTATATTGAGTTTATCTCAAACAGTGCTGTCATGTAACTGCAACACGGAAGAGTGTGAAAGCGTGTCCCAAGTAACAATAGCTTGTCTAGGTAAACGAATGAGCACATGCTTCCACCATGTTCTGTTGATGCTTTGCTTATGATTAGTTACATGTCTGTTTAAATAACCAATGGTCTTACATTTATTATACATTGTCTCAAATTGCTTAATAGGGAATCAAAATTCAGTAATAAAACAATTTCAAAGCTTCCTAATAGAGGTGTTCAGATGACTGCCTAACACCTGGGAAATTCACTCTTTCTCTTATTGAAGTCAAATAAAATATAGAGATGAATCTCTAGATTTAAAATGTTATCTTATCCTCCAGAATTTATATGAGTATGTAGTTGAAATGCTTACTAAATTTTGAGATGTATATAACAATAGCTGATAGTTTTACTGTTTCCTATATGGTAGGCACTATATTTCAGTTGTTCCCTACAAACATTCTGTAAGAGAAACATTATTATTTTTTATTAAATATGTGACAACTGAAACTCAGCTAGGTTAACCAGTTTACCCAGGGTTATACAACCAGAAGGTTGTAAGGCTAAGGGTAGACCCGTACTTAATTAGACCCTAAGGACCATGATTTTAACTGAGTCCAGAGTGCTTTTGATGGAAGGTAGTAGTTCTCTCTGAAAGCAGAAACTGAGAAAGAAAGCAGAAGCAAGTTTCAAAACTTGTTCCATAATCTGTAGAGTACTGTTTTGGAAACCTTGGGTTTAGTGCTGGCTCCACCAGTAACAAAGTATAATCTTAGATCACTAAGGGTTCCAGTTCTAATAAAGTAAGATGACAGCATTACGTAACTTCAATTAGATACTCTAATATTCTCTGGATCAATAATTATCTACAAATTACATTTTTTAAGTTATATGTAATAAATGCTTAGGTGACTTAAACATTGATTTTAAAAATCTATTTTTCACATAATCTCAAATTAAATGAGTCAATTGTTTAATCTGGTTCTTCAAAATTAGCAAATCTTTATAATTCCTCAATATTTGGGTGTGTCCAGAACACAAGAAGTGATAGCCCCATTGTGTTGTTAATGGCTCAGACAGCATTTGCAGTGTTCGTTCAATTTGGACCTAGACAACAGGTGACATACAAATAAGTTAAGTTGGAATTTCAGGATTCTGATAACGACATGGGATTCAGGTGGGACTGGTCAAGAACTGTAAAATGTCAGGTAAATTGGAAACTGCAGATCAAAGAACAAATCCATAAAAGGTTGCATTTAAGAGGACAGAGGCTTTGCAAACCCAAAGTCAGCCTTCTCTGTCTTCCCACCTGGGGCAGGCAAATGGGCACAAATACAAGACTCAATGATTCAAAAAGAAAAGGAAGGAGGAAGTTAGGGAAAGAGGAGAGAAAAGGAGAAAGAAAAGTAAAGGGGAGCCAAATTAAACAATAAAAACTAAATTACCTGGGAAATAAATTAAGTGTATTTAAAAAAGGTAATGAGTTTGGCAGATAGCTTGGAAAGTGTAGTACACTTTGGCTATGGAAAGAATATTTGCTAGAGGAACACCTTGTCTGCAGAGTAATGCTGCGTGAAAGCAGATCCTCTGAGGAAGAAAAACATTTATAAGCGTCAATACAGATTATTCTAAATCTTTTCATGACGTATAAGCTACAGACATGTTTTGATAATAGCCAGGAAAAAATAATTTGCTATGTGCAAGAGATAGAGAAAGTTACAAGGTTGCACACTCTCATTTAAATATATTCCCAGGGCTCCACTGGAATAAGAGGTTTAAGATTTCCTGAATTTCTCTTCTTGCCTTTAGAGAAAACAACAGTGATGAAAGTCATGCTAATTTGAGTGGTCTGACAGGTGGAACCACCTGGCATTTGTTAGCACTTGCAAAAACGTGGGTAGTGTCACAGCATAGTTACTCCAAGGTTGAGCCTAAATGATATGATGTTCTCTGGAAAGAACTCAGCAGGAACTCCAAAACAGTACTGCCCCTCCCTGTGTCAAAAACAAATCTTGTAAGGCCCTCTACTCCTCCACTGACTGTCTTCTCCAGCTCTCCAATCACATCGCTCCTCTCTCTTCCACCTCTCTTTTCCTGCAAGCAAATCTGCTTACATTCTCACACACTCAAGCTTTTTTCAAACTTCTGTCTGGAAAGCTTTCTCTTGTCCTTCTCAACACATATAATTCCATTATTAAAGGTTCATTCAAGATGTATTTTCTCTAAAAGAGTTGTCTCACTGATTCCATAGGACCATGATCACTTATGAAGTGTGCACTGCTGCAATACATTGAATAAAGTTATATTGTCATTTTATATACACTGTGGTGCATAGTTCTTATATTTTCTCATGCATTATTTCTAAAAGAGAAGGAGTAATGATGATCTCTTTTTATCACTTTTTTTTTTTTTACCTATCTCAACACACACATACACACACACATACATACCTATTTTACTTAGATTAGTAATGTTATTCAGGGAGAATGAATAAGTACATACACTATATTATCACTATTTCTCAAATTATCTTCCATAACTGAGATTACATTCACCTCCATATAGAATTACTCTACTATGAGAATACATGAAGGATATCTTTCTGATGACACAGCTCATCAGAGAAAAAAGGTTTCATATTGGAAAAATAAGGGTTACTTCTTTGCTTAATTCTTAGGAAACTCAATTTCTTGTATACAAGATTAATGAGATCATACACCTCACATAGACAACAAAAGAAAGATTTCTGTTTTCTCTCTGAAATTCCTAATGAGAACTCTCTCCGGTTAAGCATGTCATCTCAATCTATTAGTGAATGAGAGATGCTAACCATTACAGGCACACAGTGTGATTAACACCACATAAAGTGGGTAAAGTAGGTTAAGTTTTCTCTAAACTTAATGTCAAAAATGAAAGAAATAACAATTCATCTAAGGAGAGCATGTCTAAGTCCTAGGCACTTTGAAATGCTTAGATTCAGCTGTCAAGAACATTTTACACCTTTCTTTTTCAAGTAATAAAACAAGTTAAGAAAATGTCCCACATTCATACAGATGATAAGTATAGGAGCTCAGATTCAAACCTGATCTTTTAACTCCAAGCCTAATCTCTCCATAACAGTCACAATTGCCTCAAAATAAAACAAATATATACATTTAATTTCACAGCTTAGACAAAAAATACGCTTTAGATTTTGCTGCTTTAACAAAGATATGGTAAAATGATTAGATAAGAGTCCTATATAGGGAGGCTGACATTAAAAAAACAAAAAGCAAACAAACAGACAAAAACAAAAGTCCGGAAACAGTATAAAAAACTCAAAAGAATGTGGATCAGAAAGACCCAAACATGAAAAAGATATTTAAATGGTGTTTCACATCAGTCTATGATATGGTTTGGCCGTGTCCCCTCCCAAATCTCATCTTGAATTGTAGTTACCATAATCCTCATGTGTCATGGGAGGGACCCAGTGGGAGGTAATTGAATCATGGGGGCAGTTACCCCCATGCCATTTTTGTGATAGTGAGTTCTCATGAGATCTGATGGTTTTATAAGGGATTTTCCCCCCTTTACTCAGCACTTCTCCTTCCTGCTGCCATGTAAAGAAAGACATGTTTGCTTCTCCTTCTGCCATGAGTCTAAGTTTCCTGAGGCCTCCACAGCCCTGCGAAACTGTGAGTCAGTTAAACCTCTTTCCTTTGTAAATTACCCAGTTTCTGGCAGTTCTTAATAGCAGTGTGAGAACAGACTAATACACTCTAAAAGGTGATGCTATTTGACTCTTCTCAGCAAATAAGAAGGTAAAAAAAAATTAAAAGCAATAATACTTCTTTCCAACCATACTCTACCCATTGCTGCCAAACACCAATTTTAGTTATATCACCCTTGAGCCACACTGCTTTAGTTTGAGGCCCTTGAGGATTGATGGTTGATGAAACACCTCTTAGGAAATTAGCATTTTCAACCTTGGCTTACTTTATTCTTTCTTCCTAAAATTACAACCTTTCGATCATTTTTATCTGTTGAATTCTACTCTACTTTTTCAACTCTATATCTTGCTTTCACACAATGCTTTCTTTAAAAAAAAGAAATCTTTTCTTCTTATTAATCTTTCCCTTCCTCAAACTCTAACATCACTTATTTTGAATTTCTTGCTTTCCGTATTCCATCTTAAATATGAGTGTGCTGTTTTGATGAAACAGTTTGTAAGCTCTTGCAGAACATGGAAAGAGTCTTTCTTTTTTCTATGTCTTCAACATAGATAGCTCAGGATTTTGAGAGTAGTAGTTGCTCAATAAATGGAAATTAAATGCTTTCAGGGTTTTTTTTAAATTGACAATGCAGAAATCTTTGTTTCAATTACATAAATCATAAATGTAAGATTATTTAGAACAAAACTATTTTGTGTATACTTCTCTGTGACCTACCTAAAAGCTGTGTGAATCATCATTATTAGAAACAGAGAAGAGATAGCTGTATTATTCAATATTATTTTAGTAGCTCACAGCATAAGCTATGTTTTAAATTTTGTTAGCTGCCCATCGTCTCTCAGTTAATATCACCATTGGTATATCGTTGTGTAGTAGGCACCATGGAAACAACAGGTTTATTTTTTGTATGTTGATAACATAAATGAGAGTATATTAAATGATTCAATAAAGTATTTGGTCCAAGAAGTCACTGTATCATAAATATTAATATTATGGACATCATTGAAATCAGAAACTCTTGCATAAAGTAGTAATTTTTGGAATATGTGTTTGCACCCATCGGTAGAGAGATACCACTGAATGGGACCCAAGGCAATTTCTGAGAACATTCTTCCTTCACTTTCTCATCTAATTTGTTTGTTTTCTTTTAATCATCCTTTCTTCTATTTATTTTCTTATTCTTGTACCCCTTGTTTCTTTTCCATTCTAAAGCTTGGACTAAGCAGAAGTACATATGAGTGACTTTAATTTCCCTTCAGTGTGTTTAGAGAGAGAGGTCACTGTCTCCAGTTTAGAAGATACCATTTTCGGAGTCATCATTCATTCTTGTTATTGGTCACTTCCTATGAGTTTTCAATAAGTTGTCTCAGCTATTAAAGTTTAAACTTACTTAATCAAAAAGTTCAATAAATGGATTGTTCTAGATTACTTCAGCATTTTGATTAACTGCAAATTAAAACATTCTTGGCATTCTCTATATGTTTCTATTTTTACAATAAAGAATGCATTGGTCTACTTTGTTGCCTTAGGAAGTAGAATATATTGAACATAACAGACTCTTTTTAATAGAATTTAACATAGCCTAGGATCAACAATTCAAGGATAGATATAATCATTGCATAATAAGAATAGTGGAGTGGAAACATTGTTTTTGAGGTTGATTTTATTTTGTTTTGTTTCATTTTTCCATTGAACAGGTACTGAAACCAAACTGTGCTCTAGAAATTTTGGTGGAATTTTGTAAAGTAAAATCTTAACATAAGCCCATTTTTTGTGTGCTACTTCATTTTTTCAGCTTTTTGAGGAAAAGCACAGTTAATTTGATGTTCCAGTCATATGGATTAAATTTAATCAGAATTTGGCCATGCCAAACAAAAGCTCTTGAAACAGTATATATAAACTCAGTCAACGTCTTTCTTTTGAGGCCACAGACTTTAAAGGCAGTGGTTAAATAACCAATTCATGAAAAAAATGACAATTTTCTTTTGCCAACATTAGTTTAATTATAAGTTCCAGTTTCTTCAGCATTTTGTTTGCTGATACATGACTAGCTTACACAGCACCTTGGTTTGCTGTTCCAAGTAATGTATTGGTTTTCCTTCTTTCCTATAATTAAATTCAAGTAAATATTTTCCCCAATCTACAACTCATAATTAGTAGTTAAGCATGAAATGTTTCATTAGCTTTCTTTCTATATTTTTAAAATTTTAATATAAAAAGTTGGGTTAGCACACCATTTTGTAAAAGTCTAATATATCAGATAACAATATAAACTCAAAAATTTTTATTAGTAGTTATATATGTCTTTCTTTTTGTTCCCTATAAAGTAATTTCAGCTTTAGAAACAGGAATTCCAATCCTAATATTATTTTACATAAATACAACTTACATTTTCCAATTTTTTTCCCTCTATTTGCTAAATGTAGGCACATTTCTATTTATTTATACAAACAATGATTACGGCCTTGAGTTTCTCTTTACTTTATCCCACTGTGTATTTCTTTGGTATAAATATGCTTTACCAAGGAGGAATACTTTCTCACCCCCACTTTGCAAATGAAACAAATCACTCATCACAAAATGATGTAAAAATATAGTTTAAGTTTTTGTTAGCTTATATGATAGAAAGTGTCATAAGCCCACAATGGCTGAGGCCAATAAGAGAAAATGATGACTTTCTGAATAAAATATATTTTCTCATTTGCTGCTGATTCAGATTGATTACTCATTACCACCATTAAAAGTTAGAAAACTCACAAGCAGAAGCTGATGTAGATACAATCAATCATCTAATACGTTGGTTAAAATACAAATTCATGCACCTCACCTCTAGAGTTACTTGTTAAAAAGTTTGGAAAATGGTTGCAATTAGTGCCAGTTTTGTAGCCTTGTTATTCTCTTTATCTTCCACAACTACACCTGTCATATGTAATTCTGAAGCAAAGTTGCTGGGACCACATCTTGTGAAAAAGTACATTAGAAATCATACTTCCATATTGAAATCTTCTGCACTTCTAGTGAAAATGGTCAATGATCAGCAATTTCCTATGACCCAAACTAGTATTTTCCCCTCTTGTCATGTTAACACTAAATTGGCTTTCCTATGAGTTGCAGAATTTAGTGTCGTGGTAGAATAATATTTTGAAGTTTAGCTAACTTGTTATCTTCTATATTTTATGTCCCCATGACCTCCTGACATTAGGGCAATGTCTGAGCTTACTTCTGCTACTATAACAGAATAACACAGACTGGGTAATTTATAAAGAAAACAAATTATTTCTCACAATTCTGGATGCTGGGAAGTCAAAGAGCATGGGACTGACATCTGGATAGATGGGCAGATGGCAAAAGCCAGCACATGGGACAGGGAGAGGAAATTAGGCTGAACTTATCCCTTTATTAAGAGCCTACTCCCATGATAATTAGCCTTTTCCCACAATAACAGCATTAGTATATTCACGAAGGCTTAGCCCTCATTATCTAATCACCTCTTAAAAGTCCCACCTCTAACACTGTTACAATGACAATTAAATTTCAACATTTCAATAAATGGACATTTACACCATAGCATTCTGCCCCTGATTCTCCTAAATTTATGCCTTCTCATATACAAAATACTTTTAATCCATACCAATAGTCCCTACAATCTTAACTAATTCCAGCATCAATTCTAAAGTCCAAGTTCTTATCTAATTAACATATGGGTAAGACTCAAGGCATAATTCATCTTGAGGCAAATTCCTCCAGCTGTGAGCTTATGAAATTAAAACAAGTTACTTACTTCCCAAATACAATAGTGGGACAGGTATAGGAAAGACATTCTCATTTCAAAATGGAAAACTAGATAAGAATAGAAGGGTAACTGGTGCCAAGAAAGTCCAAAACCCAACAGGAAAAACACATGAAGTATTTAAACTGAAGAATAATCTTTTTGACTCCATCTCTCACAACCTGGGCACACTGGGTTGAGCCCCCAAGGTCTCGGGCAGCCCTACACCTATGGCTTTGCTGGGCTTAGTCCACCCAGCACCTCTCATGGGTTTGAGTCCCCTACCTGCAGCTTCTCCAGGCTAGAATTGTATGCTGATATCTTCTATGGTTCTGGGGTTTTACAGGAGGCCCAACTTTCATGACTCTACCAGGCACTGCCCTAGTGGTAACTCTCTGCAGTGGCTCCATCCCTGTGGCAAGTTTCTGCTCAGATGCCCAGGCAATTCCTAACATCCTCTGAAATCTAGATGAAGATAGCCATGTCCCCAAAGCTCTTGCATTCTGCATGCCTGCAGAATTAGCACCTCACAGATGATGGCAAGGCTTGTCCCATATACCTTCCAGAGCAGTGGATCAAGCCACACCAGAGTCCACGTGAGCTATGGATGGCATGGCCAGAAGACACTGAGTGGAATTATGGGGAGCAGAGACCTAAGGCAGCTCTGGAAAGTGAGCCTGTGGAGGGTACCCTGGCCCATCTCCCAAAATCATTCTGCCTTCTGAGTGCTCTGAGCCTGTGATGGGAGGGGCAGTCTTGAAGATCACTGAAATGCCTTTGGGGTATTTCTCTCTTGTTCTGATGAATAGAATCTGGCTCTATTCTATCTGTATTAATATCTTTAGCAATGGGTCACTTGGCAGTTCCCTTGGTATTCTCTCTCTAATATACCTTTTCACTGCTTATGTGGCCAGACTGTGAATTTTCCAAATCTTTTTATTCTGCTTCCCTTTTAAGTATAAATTCTTCCTTAAAGTCATTCCTTTCCTCCGCATCTAATTGAATACAATTGAAGGTAACCAGAACTCAGCCTGAATGCTTTGTGGCTTAGATATTACTTCTGCCCTATATCCTAATTCATTGCTCTTGAGTTCTGTATTCCTTAAAGCCCTCAGTTACGGAAGCAATTCCACTAAACTCTTTGCACTTTATAACAAGAATGACCTTTACTTTAGTTTCCAAAACCTTGTTCTTCATTTCTGTCTGAGACTTCATCAGCATAACCTTTTCTCTTTATATTTCTATTAACATTCTGGTCACAATCTTTTAAGCAATCTCTAAGAGGATTCAGACTTTCATACAGCTCTCTTCTGATCACTCACCAGAATCACCCTTGATCTTCCATTCACAGCAATATGGCTTTTTTTTTAAGCCTTTTCCTCCAAATTCTTCCAGCTTCTAGCAATTATCCAGTTCCAAAGCCATTCCACATTTTGGGGTATTTGTTATAGAAACAAATACCTCCCAACATCAATTTTCTCTCTTAGTTTATTTTCTGCTGCTATAACAGAATACTACAGACTTGGTAATTTACAAAGAAAAGAAATTATCTTTCATAGTTCTGGATTTGTTTTCTGCTGCTCTAACAGAATACTACAGACTTGGTAAATTACAAAGAAAAGAAATTATCTCTCACAGTTCTAGAGGCTGAGAAGTCCAAGAGCATTATACCAGCATCTGGCAAGGACCGTTACATGGTGGAAGGGTGGAGGGCAGAAACAAGCATATAAAGCAGTAAGAGGAAATCAGGCCATACACATCTTTTTATGAGGAACCCACTTCCATAATAACTAACCTACTTCTATAATAAAGATATAAATCTATACATGAAGGTGGAACTCTCATAATCTAATCATCTCGTAAAAGTCCCACCACTCAACACTGTTACAATGGCAACTGTATTTAAATACAGCTTTTGAAGAGAACATTCAAACCATAGCAAGCAGCTAAACCATGCACCATCCATTGACTCCTCGAAAAAAAAATGTACTCACAGAAACAGAAAACAGCCTTTTGAGGATCAAAAGCCTCTATTTCTAATTAGGAAAATGTATCCCACAATGAAACTCAAGGCACAGATATATATATATATATTTTTTTTT